>JADLZK010010538.1:0-105336 GCA_015847255.1 Hyparrhenia diplandra
TTACAATTTCTACAAATTGAACAATGGTTTAATAAAAATAATATAAACAACTGATTTCAAATCATAAAATGTGAATTTGACACCAAACTTTTTTTTTTTTTTTTTTCCTAAAATGTAGGTTGTTTTTTTTTTGAACCGAGGTCAAACCCATTTCCATTAAGATTTAACGGAAATACACAAGCATCCACCAAAGAGTATCAGGTTACAGAGCCAAAGGACATTCAAGAAGAGACTACTTTCAAAAGTATCAAAAAAGGCTTAACACAAGCCTTGTAGTCCAATGGTAGGGACGGTCCAGGTGGGACGCTTACCCACCGGTGATTCAAATCCTAGTGTTCGCGACCTTTTCGTAGGATTTTTCGAGATTTCCCGGCGTTATGTATTAAGTGGTAAGCGATGTTCTCACCGACGACGCAGCGCCAATAGTGACGAGGAGAATCTCCAGATCTGCCGGGTGTTCATAGGGGTGAGTGTGCGTACGTGTGTTCATAGGGGTGAGTGTGCGTACGTGTTGTGGCGTGTGCGTTGTACTGTCATTTAAAAAAAACCCCTCTAACGAACAGAAATGTAGGAACCCTCTAACAAACAGAAACCCTCTAACAAACAGAAATGTAGGAACCCTCTAACAAACAGAAA
Organism: Hyparrhenia diplandra; assembly: GCA_015847255.1. Taxonomy (NCBI): domain Eukaryota; kingdom Viridiplantae; phylum Streptophyta; class Magnoliopsida; order Poales; family Poaceae; genus Hyparrhenia; species Hyparrhenia diplandra. The sequence goes on from JADLZK010010538.1 coordinate 637, forward strand.
TGTAGGTAGGTACTCTATGTGGAGTAGTTTACATATTATTATTTTTTACTATTTCTTCCACATCATGGAGACGTGATGAATCTGGCACGATGTTGAACATCTATAATTATAGTAACATCTATAATTATAGTAAATAGTAGGATGCTTCATAAATACTAAAGTCCTAGTTATTAGTAGTACTGATTAGTTACAGAATCCTTCCTTTCTTCCTCCAAAAATAAAAAGGACAAAACAAAGGACACGCTGGACGTACTACGCACACCAATTTTGACTTTTCAGAGACGCGGTGTTTGACTGAATTCCTACTAAGCATTTGGTGAGTAAGCCATGACAGCGTACACCGCTTGCACCACGGTACAGACCAGCCCCACGGCGGCCGCCGCGAGCCCGACGGCGAGCCACGGGTTCCTGAAGTACTTGAGCATGAGCCACGCCGCCCACCGGCGCGGCCGGCTCCGGAAGCTCTCCTCCAGCCCCTGCCACGTCGCGCGCAGGTAGTTTTCGCGGGGGTCGTCGCCCCCGAACGCGACGCCCTTGCAGAGGTCCGCCAAGCACACGGCGACCTCGTCGTGGCTGCCGAGCCCGTGCGCGATGATCCCGCGCCTGAACAGCAGCTCGACGTCCCGCGCCGTCCCCGCCAGCTGCGACAGGAAGACGCAGTACGCCGTCACGTGGCTCCCCGCCGCCGCCGGGTTGCTCTGCTCCAGCGCCATCAGGTTCCGCAGCAGCCGCGGCGTCTCGGCGTCGATCTTCAGGCGCGGGATCTCCAGGGTGCCGCCGCGGCCGTCCAGCTTCACGTCAAGGATTGAGACAGCTCCGTCTTTGCCGACGAGTTTCCGGCTCCTGAACCCCACGCCCGCGCAGTAGTACTCCGTCGCCGAGCGCCACCGGCCGAACCGACGCTGCTTGCCGGCGACTCTGTTGCCGGTCGTGGCCGTCGTGCGTGACGACGAGACGAGTACTTCGACGGGCGTCAGGTGCATGTGCAGCAGATGCAGAAGGTTGCCTGGGCCTGGAGGCCCAGCAACCGCCGGCGTCGCCACCGAGTACTCCTGCCCCTGCAGGATTTCCCGGACGTATCCCGCGACCGCGTCAGCCGCAGAGACGCCGCTACCGTCCGGAACGGTGAGCTTGTGGATCTCGTCGACGACGAAGAACGGTATCTGGTTCTCCGCGAGGTAGATCACGTCGCGCACCACCCCGACAGCCTCCATCATGTCGCCGCAGCTCCCGCGCCGCCAGCCCAAATTGACCAGCACGTAGCATGCGTCGAGCAGCAGCATGCGCACGAAATCGTTGCTGTCCATGTCGCCGAACGTGTAGGCGTAGCAGTTCCCTGGCTTGGGCCTCGATGCGCGCGACGAGTTCGAGGTAGTCCTCTACCTCTAGTGGCACGCCGGCGCTCGCCGCCGACTGCAGGACGGTGCGGAGGCACCTGATCTTGTCCTCGTCCCTGGAGATGTCTTGGTTGCGGTAGTACGGGCCGATGGAGACGTAGTACGGGTAGTACGCCTCCGGGCAGACGTTGCGGGTGAGCGCGCCGACCTCGAGATGACGACGGGGCAGCCGCTGGCGGACCGCGCCGCCGGCGCCTCCGCGGTGGCTAGCTCCTCCTTCAGCTGCCGGGCCAGGGAAGCGATGTCCACGACATGCGAAGCATCCATTTGTCAAGTGGACTTCCTAGCTCACACTCTGGCACTCTGCTCTGCTGCCTGATAAGCACTGCGCCCATTTATAGATATTCCGTTCCAAATTACAAAACATTTTGCTTATTTTATTTAGAAAAGCTAAAACATCCTATAATTTAAAGGGGGAGCAAAATCTATTTTTAAAGATTGGAAGCCAATTATTCATGGTACTATGATTTTTAACATGAATTATAAAATCCCTTGCAGCTAGCTCTCTTTCTCGTGCCATTGCTCACACTGCTCTCATGAGTGTGAGTGTTCGGGCACGAATGCTAGTATCTATCTTTATGTTATGATGTTATGATTTAGAAGAAAAAAACTACAAGTAAGGTCGAGATTCATGGATTTTATGTGATTCAAGCTTTTGAAAGGTACCATATTGACAAATTTTGGAAAAAGATGGGTTTAGAGCTCACAAGTCAGTCAACCACTACTGGTCTCTCCCCGCTTTGGCTTGTTTAGAGCCCCAACTTATATCCACATACCCATCACATCATATCACATCGAAACATTAAATGCACTCAAAAGATGCATGTCCGGAGTATGAAACGTAGATAAAAAAAATAAACTAATTGCACACTTTAGATTTACATTCAGAGACGATTCTTTTGAGCCTAGTTACGTCATGGTATGGTAGTATAATATTTACCACAAACAAACGAAGCATGCTACAGTCTTTTCAGTACACTACAGTGTAAAAATTTAGCACGAAATTTTTTTGGCAGCCCCGAATTTCGGGGCTCTAAACACAGCCAGCTTTTGATGAAGATGGGTGCACTGGCGAAGGAACGACGAAGGTGAACCCAGATCGATCGCTTTCTACTTTGTGGAGCTTGGACGATTGCAGTGAACCATACTACTCCTTTGCATGTGCACGCGACAGTCCGTGCAATGCGTCTGTCCAATTTGTGCACTGCAGTGGCCTAATAATTGAGTTGACCCCAAGTCAAGCAACACCTTTTGAAACTCAAGTCAAGGAACTTAGTCTCTGGCAAGAAAGATTTTCAATTCGTCAAGCATTTTTCTATGGGTCTGCCGACGTCGGAGTGGCTTGTAAATAAATGGAGTACCGCTTTGGCTCTTTGTTGATGCGCGCGCGCGCACACACACTTATTTATGGCATTTTAAATCCTGCTATAGTATAATTCTACCAACTTCTTTATGGCATTTTAGTAATAAGAAAACTAAAAAGGAGAAGGATTGTTAATTTTAAACACCGTATATAGTCATATATGGAACGGCTTTTGTTTGGTTGCTCATGGAGCAACTTACCATGGCTCACTTTCTTATGGTGCTTATCGATTGATTATCTCTTGCACGAGCAATTCGTTGTTCCCGCTGTCTTCCCAATCCCGTCGCCGACATGCTATCGGGCGCCGGTAGAGTAGGTGAAGATATCTATTTTGGTTTTGGCTAAATTGATGACATCCTAGAACTAATCTCTCTACTTAAAGTGTGTACCTAGTTTGGAGATTGGTCTAGTATAGTGGTGGAGCATAGTAGTCATGGTGGATGCATGGAGTGATCCAAAGATGATTAAAGTGCTCGGACTTTGGAGAATTGAGAAAGAGAACGATCAAAATGGGCTCGAGCAAAGGTATAACCATACGGCCATTTTGATTTCACACTCAAAACACCATAGAGGGTGTGAGTGATTTGTGATCGATGGTCATCAGACTATTAAGAGGGGAAATATGTCGGAGACTTCGATCGTCATGTGCCTCTAGGTCTAACATCATGTCAATCCATTTATGATCTAGAGAGGTAACTTCTAACTCTTGCAAAATGTTTGTGAAATGCTAACTTGGAGAACTTGGTAACTTGTGAAGAGGAATGAAGTTGGTTGTGCTGTTTTTGAGCGATGGGCGATTGCGGGTGGTGCGGACGCGCTTGCGTGGATGCGTCCGCGGGTCCGACCCAGCAAAGCATGAGCGTTGACCGGTGTTGTGGCTACGGTGCGTCGGCTAGTCTATCACCGACGCGCCTGCGCTAGTCCTTTTAGCCCTCCAGGAGCTCTCAGGTATGGCTATTGACTTGAGGCATCGTGGGCAGCGGATGCTGTTGGGAATATGCCCTAGAGATAATTATAGAGATGATTATATCGCCTTGTATCCATGATATATTATGTGTTCATGAATATCCATTAAAAGACAACTTGTATTGATTGGCAATTATGTGAATTGTTTGTGAGACTCTTTACTTGTATGGTTATTCATGTAATTGTCCCTCGGGTCGGAGTTCATGTGAGGACACACATGAATATTAGATCGACACACATATTGGTTGATGACTATGTTTCACAAGTCATAGACATGGAGATGTCAAACTAATAGTGTGGGCACATGTATGACATGGGGTTTGGATTGACCCGACATGAGATGTTACTATTATTGTCTCTTTACACATCATGTATGTTATGTCCTTAGACCACGAGATTGTCGTATGTACTCAAGATGTGAAACGACCTACTTAGGGACTATCAAACGTTACTCCGTAATTGGGTAGCTATAAAGGTGGTCTTCGGGTTTGTCGGGAAGCATCTTTGTGAGGCATAGTCAATCAAGATGAAATTGCCCCTCTCCATGAGAGAGAGATATCTTTGGACCACTCGATTGATTGGATCAAGAAATGCATGGCCGTGCTTGGGTTAAGTGTTAACCTACCGAGGTGGACCAAATATCGTGTGGCAAGGGAATAACATGTATGTGAGTTTGTGGTGGTTAAATGCGATATGATCATTGCGTACACATGGGAGTTGACACGTCTTGCTAGAGGCCGCTATCGGCTATTGGTCGAGTAAAAGAGTACTCGGGCCATGTCTATGTGTGCGTGAGCCGATATGGTCGCACGCTTAAGGGAAGAAGGCCTAATTCAGATCTGATCCAATTAGACGAGGCTTAGGATTACTAATGGGCCTCCCGGCTGCGGGAGCCCTGTTAGGGACGCCTATATATATGAGAGGTGGGCGCGGGGGCTAGGTCAAGCCACGCCACTTTGGCGGCCCGCCGCCGCGCCCACGCCTCTTGCTCCTCGCGGACCTAGCAGTCCGGAGGTGCATCGCTTCCCTCCCTATACGTGTGGGATACCTCGGAGGTGCTGCATCTAGAGCACAAGGACGAACCGCACGTGGAGGGCGGGACGTGAGCAACCACACGCTTCTTTGCTGCTACGCGCACATCTTCGTCGAGGGTCGACACTTCCGGCACCACGCGGCGTCTAGTGGTAATCCCGTGATCTATAACTAGCAGTAGATCCTTGGTTTATGGGTAGAAAAATTTTTATTTTCCGCTAGCGTAGCAATCCCATATTCCTTCTCCATGCGGCTAGCGTTGAGTCCGGCGGCTCGTGTTCTTGCGCCGGAAATAGTCGTTTGGGGCCACGGACGCATGGTCCGGCCAGCGTCGGCTAGTTGCGATCCCTTTGGTCATCTTTGTGGCGCATGTGACCGTTGGAATCTAACCAGGCCGAGTTTGAATTTTGCCCTTTGAAAAGGTCCCTTGTGGTTTTTGGTAATTGAGTGTCAACATTAGGTGAACTAATATGTGTGATTGAGATTATACACGGGGAGATTGGTTCACATGTGATGATGCAATAAAGGAGCTTATTGCATATGAAACATGACATGGAGTCATGTGGCCGAGGTGGTGAAGATCAAGACAAGGCTTGGCTTGATGGACCGGTTGCAAGTGTGAAGGGCAAGTCGAGGGACTTGGCGCCCGGGCGACCGACGCAACGGTGAAGAGCAAGCGAGGTGAAGATCGATGGACCAAGAAGGTCATGTGATGATATGAAATGGATCATATCATTCTTGATCGTGTTGGTGCATGTGTTGCATCGGCACTTGGAGATGAAGCGGAATGAAAATCGCAAGGCAAAGGTATAACCTATAGGGCATTTCATTTCGCCGGTCATTGGTTCTTAGAGAAGTTTATGACCGGGTTTAGGATAGATGGCCGTACTATTAAGAGGGGCAAACTTGTTTGCATATCGGTCATCTAGTGCGACTTGAGCGATCTAACTTTGCGATGTATTAGGATCGAGTGGCGTGGTAAGAGCTAACCCGTCCTTTAAAATGATTATGAAAATGCTAACACACTTGCACATGGTAAAGTACACATGGTGGTGTTGGCACATTTACAAAGGCGGCGGTTGTATGCGGGGTTGAGTTGGGTTTTGTAGGATCATTTGGGACGCCTAGAGGGGGGTGAATAGGCCTGTTTAAAAAACACTTCAAATCACGTCGGCTCCTGGCGGCACCGGCCGCTTCGGGGCCAAGCGGCTGCACCGCTCTAAGCGGCACCATCAAGCTACTCGGCGGCACCGCCGCTCTGAAGAAGGCCACTCACGGTTCAAAAACTATCCAATGAAAAGTAGATCGAGTAATTTTCCTTGGTTCCCGGCAGTATAGATTACGGTCGAGAGTTTGAAAACAAGCGGTCGAGAGTATACAAATAGATCGGCCTCAAACCCTAAATCCTCTCAACAATAACAATATGAATGCAATAGAAAGTAAATCAAGCACACGGTGACACGGTGATTTATCTCGTGGTTCAGCTCGCCACCAAGGCTTGCCTAAGTCCACGTTGTTGAGGTTCCACAAAGGAATGAGCTCACCACAATGGTTTGCCTCTTTGCCTCGTTCACAAGTCTAGGAACCGAATCCTAGAGATGTGGGGTAATGTATTAGATGCAAGAGGGTGTTACAAACCTCCCTAGGCTGCCACACAAGTTGGCAAGCTCAAGGGCGACGCACTAGCCGGCTTAGAGCAAGCTCCAAGAATAAAAGACCACAACCGCCGGCCAAAGTGCGAACCAAGTGCCTCTAGAACGATGAAGATCAATGGAGCTCTCTTCCAATCGAAGTTTGCAGCCCTCACACTCAAGAATCGATGGTGGAATCGATGCATTAGCTTGAGGGGGTGAGGAGCTTCAATGGAGGAGAGAGAGCTGAGCACTTGGGTGTTTTCTGTCGAATGTGAGCCAGGAGCACGAAGAGGTGACCGTTGGGGTAGAAAAGGAAAGTATAAATACTATCCTCCCAACGGTTAGATCATGAGCGGCACACCGCCACACATGATCAGCGGCACCGCATATAGCGGCACCGCCGCTCAGCTTTAGTCAGCAGGGAAGTAGAAAGTGTTTGAATGGCTGACTAAGTTTGGAGCTGGAGGTTATGTGGTGTGAAAATGAGCACTTGGTTGCACGCTTTGACACAGTGGTTCTAATCCCTCTTGATAGTATGGGCGTGTCGTGGATACGAGGATCGCCAAAGAACTCTTCGAGTTGTTCGCGAGGGGTTCTATCTAGCCTGCGGCCAAAAACAACTCGAGAAGGCAATAGAGGCATAGCTACGGTGACTTACATTTGTAACTAGGATAGAACACTAGTCGGATTACCTTGTTTAGAGTTCGGGTGTTGGGTTCCTCTACGGACAACCCTCTCTCGTATCCCGACTAGGATCGTAGCGAGTTCCTTGGCCCCTTGGACTATAAAAGGCGGCCAAGGAACACCTCGTGAGGAGAGCGAATGAACATACGAGGACACAAGCTTGGCCGCGACCAAGCATTTGTAAGCTTCACGACCGATTCCGCTAACCCCATCAATCGAAAAACAGCTCACGCCGACCGGGCGTAAAGGTCTTTACTCGATCCTGATCGAGGCCCGAACCTGATATAAAACCCCGCTCTCCATGTCGTACCGTGTGCAACAAACCGCCGGGCTCCGTGTTCATCGAGGCCCGAACAACCGCCCGGGGATTCACCCCGGGTGGCGGGCTCTCGGTCGTAAACATCGACCGCCGGGCGCGCCAGAAGGGGCTCTCGCCGATTTCAGCACGAGAGTCCCATGGACCACGACATCATGGGTACATCGGGCAAGAAGGACGATCATCTTCGGATCATGGGCTTGCGAGATCGACGACGACGGCAAGACTCGAAGCTACATCTTCTCGAGGATTCCAAGACCGTTAACAGAAATCCGCCGAGAAGCTCCAAAGAATCGACAATTGCAAGCTGTTTGAAGACGGAGAACAAATTCAAGCCTTTCTGAAACCAACACGGAAGGACCGAAACCCTAAAAACCAACTTTCGAGGGAAGGTGGACAACCAGACTCAAGTGCGGATTCCGAAGGCAACTCTCAAGTATAACTCCAACTCCGACTTGGACAAGGGAGGCTACACCAACTCGGTTTGGATAAGGGAAGCTACTCCAACTCGAAAACTTTTTTCGCCCAACACTACTCCAACTTCCGAGAAAGAAGGCGAATTTGGATATAACCCGGACACCAGTCCAGATTACCTTTCGGATTTCCCTACGAGGATTACGCAACGCAGCGTATGCGTATTCAAGGAGCGCCAAGACAACTCGAAGAGAAGATTGGAGATTCCTTTGGAGGGCGTAAAGAGGGCTCATATTGACAAGAACCCGGTGGAGTGCATCATCCACGGCCAAGAACCCTCAACAAAGCCGATCATCGGGCAACGGGGCGACGGGGAGGGTCAACATCCCGTAACCTACCCCCGACGGAAGGAGTGGCGACCCAAAGCTATGGCCGCTAAGGAAATCTTTATGGTGGCCGCGGCTGCCTAACCCACTTACATCCGGCCCGAAGCCCCGACATCAGTCCAGCGACGAAGGCCTATCCAACATCTCGGCAAGACGAAAGAACCCTTGAAGACGAAGGAGAACACCAACGTCAAGAAAGGCTAAAAAGGAACAAGTCGAAGGGAGGACACCGAATCGTGGCAAACTCACGCATGCAAGCCCCGAACAAATATCAAGCGATCTACATGAGTACGAAAGGCTAAAAGTCCGAAAAGAGAACACGAAGACGATCAACGAGCAACCGAGAAAGGCTACAAGGGTTGATTGACCGCCCAAGACGCAATGCACCTAAATGACGAGGAAAGGCTCATCAAGGAGGCATTGCGTAAGGCTATCCGGAAAGAGATCCCAGGATGTCGCGATCAAAGGCGGAGATCTCGAGGCTCCAAGAAGTCGGTCCAACGTCTTGGAAAGATTAAAGGCTCCAACAATTCCCAGGCTACCCGGAGGGATGGTAGATGCGACCCGAGACCCCGGGGAAAGCCCCGCTTCAAGACCAAGCCGACGAGGAAGAAGTCGCGGAATCAACATATCGACCGACGGAACTCATCCAAGAGGAGAAAAAACCTCGAGGAAGACTTGAAGAAAGAACAACGGGAAGCTACGACAGTTTCCCGCTTCGCGAAAAGATTGCAAGAAGTCAAGCTACCCCCAAAGTTCAAGCCTTCAAACCACTCAAAAATACGATGGGAAAACAGAGCCCGGACAATGGCTCGAGTCTACTCACAATCCATTGAGTCGGGCCGGAGGAGATGATGACGCAAAAAGCCGTCTTCTTTCCCATGGCCCTAGAGGCTCTACCGCCCAATGGTTCGACAAGATCGAAGAGGGCTCAATCGGATACGGGAACACTTTAGAGAGTATTCTCAGAGTAGCAACTCCGCAGAATCATCACCCATCCTATTACTCAGCCGAGTTGAAAAGCCTCAAGCGAAGCCGGAGAATCCCTCGAGAGATTACTACTGAAGATTTGGGGAGATCAGATCCCAAGTATATGACATCACCGAGAGAGAAGTGATAGACGCCAGCCGGGAACGGGATTTTTCAAGATGGCGGTTCTCGGATTTCTACAAAGACAACCCAAGGACAAACGAGCGGTTCAAGCTTACTTTGTTGAGAAGATGATCGGAGTGAAGAAAGAACCCGAGACCGCTTTCAGAGAGAAAGAACTCAGAAGGCCCAAAGAAGGATCGTAACAACAACTCTCAAAGAAAAGAAGTGAGGACGGACAATACCGTCGCGCAATGGCGGAGAAGTCAAAGAAACCCTACAAGCAAAGGTTCAACAACAACAACAATAGCGGCGAGCAGAAGCAATATCAAGCTAGAAGACCTACCGCATCTACCACCACGAGAGCTCGCTGCACGCTTGAAACCGTACAACATTCCGGAGAAGTACAAGGGAGGAAACAACTCGCTCAAAAGGGAGACAATCAAGAAAAGCGAGAAGAAGCGGGTGAAGAACCAAAGACAGGATTTTAAAAGCAACAAGATCCTTGAACATCATATTCTGCGGAGTACCCGGTTCAAAGAGCAAAAGACAAGACAAGCTAACACTCCGATCAATCATGGCGGCGAGAACCGCAATACCACGCTACCTCAATTGGTCCCAATACCCGATTCAGTTCACGGGGAGGATCAATGGACAAGTGTGGGCACGCCGCCTTTGTATCCTTTGGTTGGAACCCACGATAGCCGGAGTGATTTGTTACCAAAATCTTGTCGATGGAGGAGCGAGGATTGAACATCATATTTTTCAGAAACTTGGACAAGATGAGACTAGACCTCTCGGGACCGTCGCTCCTTCAAGCACTCCTTTCTATGGAATAGTACCCGGGACGAGCAGCCATACGGTTGGACAAGTCACCTTACGGTCACATTCGGATCTCCATCAAATTACGGACAGAGTACATCAAGTTCGAAGTGGCGGATCTCGAGTCACCATACCACGCCATCATGGGGAGACACGCCATTGCAAAATTCTTGGCTATTCCACACTACCCGTATCTTCTACTAAAGATGCCGGCACCTTTTGGGGTTCTTTCTATCAAAGGAGACCTCAAGAAAGCCTTCGAGTGTGAAGTACAAGCCGTGGAAATCGCAAACAAGACAGTAGAACTCTTGGAGAAAAAAGAACTCAACCAGATGGCACAAGAGACGGATCCAGAAGAACTCGAGATACCGGCCAAGAAGCAAGCAATTCTGATTCCACCAGAAGAAGCCGACGTCAAGCACATTGACCTACAGACGGGCGATCCATCCAAGACGGCGATCATCGGCTTCCTAAGGCAACACAAAGATATATTTGCACGAAAACCAGCCAGATATGCGGGCGTACCAAAGGAGGCTGGTGAGCACAGAATTGACATCAATATGGGATCCAAACCCATCGAGGCAAAGACTAAGGAGGTTCTCACGAGAAAAAGAAGGAGGCCATCAAAAAGGAGATTGCAAAACTACTCGCAGCGGGATTCATCGAGAGAAATCCTACATCATCGACCGGCTAGCCAACCTCGGTTACTCGTCGGAAGAAGAACACCTCGAGAATGGCGAATGTGTGTGGACTACGGACTGAATAAGCTAGCGCCCAAAAGATCCCCGGGCTACCAAGGATCGACCAAATAGTGGACTCTGGCGGGGATCGGCTCTACTATCGTTCTTGGACTGCTACTCGGGATACCACCAGTTGCAATCAAGAAAGAAGATGAGCAAGACCTCTTTTATCACCCCCTTTGGTGCCCCTTGCTACAAAAAAATGTCCGCCCGGATTGAAGAACGCGAGAACAACGTATCAAAGAAGCGTCTGAGACTTGTTTGGGAGAGCGATTGGCAAAATGCCGAAGCATACGTGAAGCGGCGTGGTGGTGAAGACCGGAGAACCAGAGACTCGATTCAAGACACGGAAGAGACCTTCAAGAATCTCAATAAGTGGAAATGGAAGCTCAACCCAACAAAGTGCGTCTTTGGAGTACCTTCGGGGACAGCTCTTGGGTTTCTTGGTCAACGAGAGGTATCGAAGCCAGCACCAAGCAAATCAAGGCAATCACCGAGATGACACAACCCGAAGCATCAAGGGCGTCCGAAGCTCACGAGGGGTGCATGGCGGCACTAAGCGATTCATATCTAAGCTTAGAGAAAAGGGCTACCCTTCTTCAAACTCATCAAGACCAAAGGAGATTTCAAATGGACAAAAGGATGCGGACAAAGGCGTTTGAAGAACTCAAAAGTACCTTACAACAGCTCGGTCCTAACACCTCCAAAGGATCAAGAAGAACTCCCGCTCTATATAGCGGCAACAAATACGATTGGTCGACTCAACAATCATCGTGGAAAAGAAGAGCCCGAGCAACCTAACAAAGGTCGAGGCCGGTTTACTACGTGAGCGAGGTTCTATCCCGAGTCCAAAGCTCGATACCCTCACGTACAAAAACTACTCTACTCCATATTGATCACATCAAGGAAGCTACGACACTACTTCGATAGTCACGAGAATCACGGTGGTAACTCGACTCACCACTAGGCGACATCACGAGGAGCGAGAGATTCAACAGCCGCATATCAAAATGGGCGGTGGAACTCGGAGCATTGAATCTAGAGTTCACCCCAAGAAGAGCAATCAAATCCCAGGCGCTACCGAGATTTCATAGCGAGAATGGACCGAGCTCCAACAACCCATATCCGGCGACATCAAGAAACATTGGAACATGTACTTCGATGGATCGTTGAAGCTAGGGGAGCAGGAGCGGGATTTTATTCATATCTCCGAAGGAAGACAACTCAAGTACATGCTACAAATCATGTGGCGGGCTACAAACAACGAGGCGAGTATGAAGCACTCATCCATGGCCTCAAGATAGCAAGAACTCGGGAATCAAGAGACTACAAGTATACGACGACTCCGCGGTTGTCATCAATCAAGTCAATAAGGGCTGGGGACTGCACAAAAAGGATAACATGGGCCTCTATTGCAGCGCGCAAGGCGGAAAAGAACTTCCAAGGCCTAGAAATCCTACGTGCTTTCGGAGATGCGAACGTGGCGGCGGGCGTGCTAGCCAAACTCGGATCCGGCAGAGCACAAGTCCCACCGGGAGTATTCCGTCGAAGAACTCTTGAAGCCATCCATCAAGGAGAACCCAGGAAGAAGACAACGTGGAGCAATCGGCTTTAAATGGAGTAATGATAATCTCTCCAAGTCGAAGAACAACTCCCCGGATCGAAGACATCACAAACTTCATCACGAACAAGACTCTACCCGAAGACAAAGCTAAAGCAACCGGGATCTTGAGAAGAAGCAAGAACTACGTGCTCATCAAAGACAAGCTTTACAAGAGAGCGGCATCATCGGGAGTATTACTCAAATGCATAAGTTACGAAGAAGGAAAAGACATCCTACAAGAAATCCACTCGGATCTTTGTGGAAACCACGCGGCGTCAAGAACCCTCGTGGGAAAAGCATTGAGCAGGATACTGCTGGCCAACAGCCCTCAAAGGCCTTGAGAAGAACTCGTCGAGGAAGATGCAAAAGGATGCGGATGTTCGCAAGACAAAGCGCATGTGCAAAGACACAACTTGATCACGCATACCACCATCATGGCCTTTTTCGTCTTTGGGGGATTTGGATCAAGTCGGACCACTAAAGAGAGCAAAAAGGAGGATATGAGTATATCTACGTCGCCATCGACAAATTCACCAAATGGATAGAATACAAGCCATTGGTCACCTTCGGCTCCACCAAAGGCGTCGAGTTCATCAAGAGATCATGCAGTTCGGGATGCCCAGTATCATCATCGACCTCGGATCACCATTCACGGCGTGTCGAAGCGGGGCACAAGATTGTGGCATACGGATAGATTATGCCTCCGTAGCACACCCTCGGGCTAACGGACAAGTCGAAAAGAGCAAAACGGACTCATCCTTGCCGGATTGAAGCCAAGACTATACGAAGAACTAAAAGACTACGGAGCCAAGTGGATCGAAGAACTCCCCAAAAGTAAATGCGGGGCCTAAGAACTCAAATCAGCGAGCAACAGGCTATTCACCTTTCTTCGACCTACGGATCGGGAATCCATTCTGAGCGGAGACCTCATTTGGAGCTCTCCAAGAATCGAGCAATTTGAAGAAGGAGAAGGAGAACAGACAAGAAGACTAGAAATAGGCGGTCGCGAAGAAGTCGGATCAAACGCCATCCTCCGTAACGCAAGATATGCGCAAGCACTAAGAAGGCATTACGACAAGAGCACACGTCCAAGAAAGCTCAACCCGGGAGATCAAGTACTCAAGAGAAACCAAAAGACGGAAGGCAAGCACAAATTGCTCGGCCCATGGGAAGGACCATATATCATCAAAGAGTTTTGGGACCGAGGAACCTACAAGGCGATGACCATGCAAGGAGAAGAACTTCGAAACTCTTGGCACATAAACCATTTCGAAAGGTTCTATCCATAATCGAGAGAAACTTAAAGGCACGAGAAGAGAAGCGTAGCGCAAAAACAACTCTACGATACTTCAAGAAGAAGAAGAGCAAGCACGAGAAGAACTCGGACCATTCAAAGAGGTCACCAAATACGCGACCACCGGGCACTTCAACGAAAACAAGTTGCCCAAAGTGAAGCTGCATGCCTCCTAAGGGAGAAGAACAATGCCTCCTAAGGGAGAAGAAAAAAAGCGGCTGATTTGGCACTTCACAAGGAGAAGCGACCAAAAGAAGGCAAAACCCCATTTCACGAGCGGAGGTTAAATTATAAGGGTGGAACCACGCAAAGTCCTAGCTCTAGAATAGCGTCCACACCTTAAATCCTAGCGGAAGATCGTGAACTTGGACTCTTGAAAAAAAGGGCGTTGGGATCGGCCCGTTTAGGTCGCGAAGGCCATCAAGGGTCGAGAAAAGCGCCACTATGTCCAATGACGGGACGGCCTTTCGAATCGGGCGTGAGCGGTGTAGTGTTGTGAAATAGAAACCCATCGTCTCACACAAGTCTCTCAGAAAGCGAGCAGCCCAAAACCGGACAAGGTGGATTGTAGTGTTATGAAATAGGAACCCAACCATCTTGACCTTCATCCAAGCGGTGCACTTAAATGGGCCCGGACCGAGAACCCTTCAAGAGATGTCATGCGATAGTCCTTTGGACAGCATGGGGAGCCCTAGCCCCGGACAAGGCAACCCCGAGTTAGAACAACTCTTTCGAGGAGCACGACTCCACCAAAATACACTAGCATGTCCAAGAGATGACAAATGCTAGAGGGCCTAAAAGGAGAAACCTAACGGCACGGAGAGACCCTCCAGAACAATCGTGACAAGTCTCGTAAGAAGGCGCCAAGTCACACGCCGAGAGGAAAACAACCCCGGCAAAATGGGAGACGCCCCAACCATCATCGGCAAGTCTGAGAAAGGACAGCTGACTCTTCGAAGAACAACCACGAAGACCAAGAGCAAGACTCTATCACCTCTAGCGAGTCTCTGAGAAAGGGCCAGCTGAATCTTGAAGAACAACCTCGAAGATCAAGAGCAAGACTCTATCACCTCAAGCAAGTCTGAGAAAGGACTAGCTGAATCTTGAAGAACTACCACGAAGACCAAGAGCAAGACTCTATCACCTCCGGCGAGTCTACGAAAGGACGAAGTGAATCTTGAAGAACAACCACGGAGACCGGGGAACAAGCCTCTACAACCTGTTTTCGGCTAATCTGAGAAGACGAGTGATACTCGGACAAAAAGAAAAACGGAATTCAAGAGCAAGACTCCACTCATCATGACAAGTCTCAAAAAAGAAGGCGAAGTCATTCGTTAGAAGAAAACAACCCCGACGGATCAAGAGCAAGATTACGCAAATATCCCCAACCAAGTCTACGAGAAAAGGCGGGTTGACTCTCGAGAAAAAAAAACATCAACCGGACTTTAGGAGAAGAACGTCGAACTACCTTGACCAAGTCTCTGAAGAAACAGGCTGGCCGGCGTCAAGGAAAAAGAATAACCCAAAAGGCGCACAAGGACAAGATCCTACGCCACCTTCAGCGGATCTACTAGAAGACAAGCCGACAAGTCGGAAAAACAAGCGACAACTCGAAGCGAGAACTTCAACGCTATAAGCGGCCAAGTCTACTTTGAAAGGCAAGCTGGATCATCCGCCCGAAACAGACAGCGGCGTCACGGAGACACGACTCAAGACTACTCGGCACGAACCTACAAGAAGGATATAAGAGCGAGGAAGCCTAAGGAAGAATTCTAAAGGCGCAATTGCAAACAAGTCGATGCGAGGAAAAGAACCCGGATGACCATCTCAAGAACAAGCAGAGGACAGACAGCAACAAGTCTGCATGAAGGCAGATTAGAGTCACACAAAAAGTACAAGTACAAATTGGATAAAAGGGAAAGATCTCTTTATTCAACTTCTTGAAGATTACAAGTTACATGGGAAACAACTCCTACAAGATACAAAGAAGACTTCGGATGCACCGGGGAGCCCAACAAGAACTCCTGGCGTACAAGATACAAAGAAGGCGAAGCCCAAGAACTCGAAGAGTACTTCCAAGAAGGCAGAGTCGCGTCCAAGAGCGGCGAAGATAGGCGCCGGGACTGTTTCCAAACTCCACCAAGCCGACTTCAACCGCCAAGAAGAAGACCCCTCCATATCTCGACTAAGAAGTCAAGACCCTTGCACGGGAGCTCAAAGCACCAAAGAGCGCTAAGAAGACCACGGAGGAATCGGCATCGGCCACGAAGTACCGAAGCCGAAGAACCCGGAATACATAGGGAACCAACGGACCCACGAGTTCCAAAGCCGTGGCCGAGGGAAAAAGAACCCTCGCCGGCACAACACCGGAAAGGAGCAAAGTACCGCAAGAATGCGGACACGGCATTTCCTCAAGACTCAAAGGCAAGAATGCGGAGAAAGATAACCCCCTTGAACTAGACAAAGGGGTGCTATCTCTCCAAGAAACTCGAGCCGATGGACATCGTGAGGATCGGACTAGCCGACCAAGAAAGCACCTTAGCCCTCCTCAAGCTAAGGAGCAAGCTGGAAGTAATGCGCCCCCTCATCTTCGGAGACCAACAAAGTGGGATAGGGCGACGGAGCGAAAGGAAAACTCGATCTCGAGAAGATCGCGTTCCAATCGCAAGGCATCCCTTTTCCCACCACTAGCCACATCCAAGAGTGGAGCCGCCGCCCGGAGTAGTCCCCTTCTACTCCGTTTCACAAGACATCCCTCACTCCGGAAGTACTCACGGAAAGGCTAAAAAGGCCGGGAGGTCGATCCAACTCACTCAATGGCACCGCCATGGATCCAAAGCTCGAATGAAGTCTTTTCCCTACGAGAAGAGAGCAGTCTAGAGGAAGAAGAAGCAGAGAGAAGAAGAAAGACACTCGGATCCTCACCAAAGCAAAAAGCGGGCAATATTTATAGGCGGAACCGCGCGCCTATAGACCAAGTCCACGAAGACGAGGCAACCGGCAAAAAGGAGCGGTCACCTCAAATCACGTAGAAGAGAATTTATGGCAATGGCGCCATGCACTAACGTTTCGAAAAAGCGGGCGCCTTGATAAAAGCGCCTTTGTGACTCCGTGGCGGCGCGAAAAAAAAGAAACGGTCAAAATCCCGGGTAAAATGAAGAACCCCTAAAAAGCTCAATCTACGAAGAGCTCTTAGGCGCTCGGGGGCTACACGATACCGGGGCACGATTTTTTGACGAAGAGCTCCGACAACAAGAAGAACTCGAAGACCTTCCAGCTCTTTGTACCAAACAACAAGAAGCTCGGGGGCTACACCCTACGGGTGCACTTTTTTCGAGAAAAGTGCACACCGTATGAAACAACAAGGACGCATCAAGGCGCACCGAGAAGAGCGAACAGCTCTCATGACTCAAACTTGAGATGCTCGGGGGCTAGCGGAACAAGGCTCTCCTTTCAAGAAAGAAGAGCTCCAACGACAAGAAGAACTTCGAAGACCTTCGGCTCTTTGTACCAAACAACAAGAAGCTCGGGGGCTACACCCTACGGGTGCACTTTTTGAGAAAAGTGCACACCATATGAAACAACAAGGACGCATCAAGGCCGCACCGAGAAAAGCGAGCGGCTCTCATGACTCAAACTTGAGATGCTCGGGGGCTAGCGGGAACAAGGCTCTCCTTTCAAGAAAGAAGAGCTCGACGGCGGGCTCGAAGAAGGAGGGAAGAACTCAAAAAGACCTTCCGGCTCTTTGTGCCAAAAAAGCAAGAAGCTCGGGGGGCTACACCCTACGGGTGCACTTTTTCAAAATTGCACTCCGTAAGATGATCTTGAAGACCATATCAAGGCCTCGCCCGAGAAGAGCAAGGCAACCCTCATGACTCAATCTTGAGATGCTCGGGGGCTTGTGGATCTGAGGATCGCCAAAGAACTCTCTTGAGTTGTTCGCGAGGGTTCTATCTAACTGCGGCCACAAACAACTCGAAGGCAATAGAGGCATAGCTACGGTGACTTACATTTGTAACTAGGATAGAACACTAGTCGAGATTACCTTGTTTAGAGTTCGGGTGTTCGGTTCCTCTACGGACAACCCTCTCTCATGTATCCGACTAGGATGTGGCGAGTTCCTTGGCCCCTTGGACTATAAAAAGGCGGCCAAGGAACACCTCGTAGAAGGAAAGCGAGCGAACATACGAGGACACAAGCAGCCCGCGACCAAGCGCTATAAGCTTCACGGCCGATTCGGCTAACCCCATCAATCGAAAAAGCAGGCTCACGCCGGCGGGCGTAAAGGTCTTTACTCGATCCTTGATCGAGGGGCGAACCGATATAAAACCCCGCTCTCCATGTCATTTGCGCAACAAACCACCGGGCTCTAAGTTCGTCGAGGCTCGAACAAACTGCCCGGTTCACCCCGTGTGAGCTCTCGGTCGTAAAACATCGGCGGTGTCCTATACTCAAATTCAAAATATAAAATGAATATAAACCTCCTTTCACGAAGTACCATACGTAATTTGAATTGGGGTACTCCTCCTTTAGGTTTGCAATGTCCTCTTAGCTTGTTGCTGCTTGTCAACTCGATAAATCTTATTAATCCTCTATTTAGATTGTCATCAACGCCAAAACCCACATTAGAGGTTGATTGCACTTACAATCTCCCCCTTTTTGGTGATTGGTGACAACCTAATTAGAGCTTACAAAAGATAGTCAAATAATAGAGAATTTTCGAGTCATGGATGTAGGTACCTCCCCCTAAATATGTGAATGAGCCTAGGATGCTCAATATGATATCTCATTATCAAGAGTCACATATTTAGGCAGTGAGACCCCCCCCTAAATGTATGAGTGAGATTTGAATTCTCAAATTCGACATAAAAGATCAAATTTCACGCATTTAGGTGATGTAGGGACCTCCCCCTACATCCATGCCCTCGGGTGGGGTGTCAAGTGCTAACATATGAGTCAGAAGAATATACGTGATGCAGCATGACGGTTTAAACACTCGAGCAACAGTTCTGTTTTTTTGACTGGCGGCACACGCCGCTCTGTCAAAAAACAGTGCGCTACCAATGAAAATCCATAGCATAAAACATATATAAATATGAATGAACAGCATGAATATGACAAGCTAAATGTCACAGATCAAACACATGTCCATAAACCATACGAAGAGAGTCAAATAAGTCGCATTATTACAAGTTCACAAATAGTTTTGAACCCTACTCTCAAACTCTAACTCTCTAGGACATGCTAGAAACGGATAAACAACAACCGAAGGCGCGAAAAAGATTTGACCCCTCTACCCCTCTAATTTTCTCCCCTTTGTCACAAAGCACCAAAAAGGAGAAAAGAAAAAAGAGAGAGATCAAGTCACTCTGAAGAAGCGCCCTCCTCCTCGTCCTCCCGTCATTAAGCCTGCGCCTCCTCCTCCTCTCGAAGTAGAAGAAATCACAGCCACACTGCGTGTGTGTAGTAGAGGTGAAGCGTGTAGAGCGTCGAGGTGGTGGATCCTCTGGAGGCGTGGTGGCGGCTGGCTGCTGCCTCGCACGAAGTCACCAAGCGTCCCATCCTAGTCAAGCTCCCTGCTCTGCGAAGTGGTGTCCTCGACTCTGCCGGACTCGACAAAGCTGGGAAGCACAAAGCGAGGTGGAGAGGGGCGGTGAAAGTGGTGTGACTCTGCACGCTCTGTCCTCCCTCCGCCTATGCTCAACTCTGTGGTGAGCTGCCGCGAGTAGGTGCAAGTCTCAAACATGGACTTCATCCATGTAGTCATCTTCTTCTTGAAGCTGCTCTTGCCCTCCTAGCTCTAGCATGAGAACTCTGAACGCGTCCGAGGGTGAAGGTGGAGTATCCTCTCTAGCCGGGTGCCTCGAAGGCCTGCTTCTTGGCATGATAAATTTCGAGGTTATAAGCCTTGTGCTCATCTGTCTTGTTGAACCTCAAGCCGGATACCCTCTCAATCACATACATGATGTAGGGAGCGTAGGGCAAGCTCTTCCTACCATCATCCATAGCATCGACCAACTCCATCCAAAGGTATGCGAGGCACATTGAAACTCTCACCTCACGGAGCAAGTCGGCTAGCGATTCTTCACCCAACCATGCAAGTTTGAGGCTGCACCATCCTTGGGATCAATGGTGTTCCCGAGAAGGTTGTTGAGAATGTAGTAGAAGCTGCTCAACCCTCTCACCAACCCATCCTGCCTTCCTAGGATCCCTCATGTATCGGCGGCCGTAGCATCAAGCTTCTTTTCAAAGCATGAATGGGAGTGAACTTCCTATGCTTGCTTTGCCAAAACCAAGAATCTGGAGAAGGTGACAAAGTCAAGCGAGTAGTGAACACCCTCGGTCATCCAATGCATAGTGTTCTCATTCTCCGAGAAAGTAGGTGGCATAAAACTGCCCAAGTATCTCGGCATTCCAATCATCTTTGAAACTCCATCAAGTTTCTCGGCTCATGCTTCTCACAAGCCACGATGGCCCTGTTAATCTCGGGCTCTCCCTTAGCCTTGAAGATCGGTCAATGTAGTGCATCTGTCTAATCTTTGGGTTCTCTCTTCTTGAGGATAGCTGAGGCATAGAAGTGAGAATGGAACACATTCGAACCCGTAGTCAACTCCTAGGTCCTTAGGAGTGGTGTAGGGATTCACCCTCCTAGCCTCGGTGCTCAACCTACTCCTTAGAAGTCAGAATGGAACACATTCCAGAACCTGTAGTCAATCCTCTGGTGAGCCATACTGTCATCTAGAGGTCTTCTCAAATGGATCTGCTCCTCATAATCTCTCATGTAGGAGTCATCAAAGGTCCAAATGTCAATGGGAGTACCAGGACAGCCAATCTCTGGAATCTTTCTGCCATATCTCAACTCACGCCTCAACTCCCTTTCCCTTTCTTGCTGCTGCTCAGCTGTAGGTCTCGAGAAGGAGTTGAAGCTCGCCTCGCCCGCGAGGAAACCGCTTCTCCAAAGCCTTCCTTTTGGCACCTCCACTTTGCCTTGACCGTGCTCCATCTATGCATGCAAAGGATCTAAATCGATTCTTGAAGTCTTTGGTGTGATAGATAGATATGCATGGGTGTTAGTTATTGCATAAGATAGGTGTTCAAGTTGGTTGTCGGCCGATTTGTTTGAATCGATCTCGGCGGCACCGCCGCTCGGGTTACTATCAACCGTTCGACAACTATCTTGTGCAATAGTTAAAACACATGTATATCTACCTACCATCCCAACAGAAATTCAGAAACATGACTCAAATTGAAAAAGTGATGAAAGTTGCCATGGATTTAGGTTTTGAATAAAGTTTCTTAGATCATGAGTTTTGATTCAATTTGTTTCTCTCATTTGATTCAATAGAACACTAGAGATGACCAGCAAAACATGCTTCAAACCAAAACCGGCGAAGTGCCGTTTTTGGTTTCCCCATGCATGTCATGGGTGGGATTCATCTCTAATCCTCCAAATCAAATCAAATCAACTAGTTTTCCATGATCTAGAACCTTTATTTCATCACAAATTGCGAGAAATCCATAACAAATTTCATCCCTAGGCATAGATCGGGCGGTTAGGTTTTCTTACCGAAGATTGGAGAGGGAAGGAGAGAGGAGGCTGCGGCCCCTTGCAGCCGGCCTAAGCCGGCGTCGAGGAAGAAGAGCCGGCGTGCAGATCACCGCGGCGGCAGCGATAGTGGAGCGGGCGGTGCGGGTGGCGGCGCGGTGAGAGGTGATGGCGGCGTCGCCGTTCATTCGCCCACGCAGCGAGAGAGAGAGAGAGAGAGAGGGCCGGTGGAAAGAATGAGTGAGGGAGAGAAGGAAAAGATGTTGTGGGCCCGGAAATAGGTCCCCGGTGGTCTTGCGGGGTGATTTTTCGCATGAAAATCACCCGAAGGCACCGCCGCTCCCCTGAAACGAGCGAGTTAAACTAGCTTCCCAAATGACTCTCCTCATATGCTACATAGGCATATGTGACTCAAATTTCATGGCGGATCAAGTCATCAATCAAAAAAGCATTGACCATGCCTTTTGAGTCTAGCTTTGAAATTGATTTGAAAGACATAATGTAAACTTTTCAAAGCCTTTTCCCTACTCATACTAGTTCTCACAAGCGAGAGGCATGCGATTTCAAGATAGGTTGCGAGAATCAAGTATATTTAGTTCACTACATAAAGCGCAAAAACCTTGTCTCGTCGAGAGGCTTAGAGAAGATATCGGCTAGTTGCTTTTCGGTGCTCACATGCAGTGCGATATCTCCTTTTAATTCGTGGTCTCTCAAAAGTGATGACGGATGTCTATGTGTTTTGTTCTAGAGTGTGCTACCGGGTTATTTTCGAGCTTGATGGCACTCTCGTTGTCACAAAGAAGAGGTATCTTTGTGAAATGACATCGAAATCCTTTAAGGTTTGCTTCATCCAAAGTAGTAGAGAGCACAACATCCCATTTTGCAAATATACATTTCGGCCTCGGTGGATAGGGCTACACAATTTTACTTCTTAGAGCTCCAAGACACCAAGGACCGTCCAAGGAATTGACATGTCCCCGAGGTGCTTTTTCGATCTACTTTACAACCGGCATAATCGGAAACCGAATAGCCAAGTAGATTGAACTTGGAACCCTTGGGATACCACAAGCCAAGGTTTGGGGTGTGAACTAGATATCTCAAGATTCTCTTAACCGCCACATTGTGACATTCCTTTGGATTAGCTTGAAATCTAGCACACATGCACACACTAAGCATAATATCGGGCCTAGATGCACAAAGATAAAGAAAGAGAGCGATCATGGAGCGATATACCTTTATGTCTTCGGCAGCCCCTTCTTCATCAAGATCAAGATGTCCATTGCTTGGCATTGGAGTTTTGATTGGCTTAGCCTTAGCCATATCAAACTTCTTTAACATGTCTTGGGTGTACTTGGTTTGGCTAATAAAAGTCCCTTCCTTCATTTGTTTGACTTGAAAGCCAAGGAAGAACTTGAGCTCACCCATCATGGACATTTCGAACCTCTTTGTCATAGTCCTACTAAATTGCTCAACATACACATGATTAGAGCTACCAAATATTATGTCATCGACATATATTTGGCACACAAATATATCACCATTTACTTTATGTGTAAAGAGAGTAGGATCGGCCTTCCCTATGACAAAACCTTGTTTGAGCAAGAACTCCTTAAGGCATTCATACCATGCTCTTGGTGCTTGCTTAAGCCCATAGAGCGCCTTACGGAGCTTGTAAACATGGTTAGGATACTTAGGGTCTTCAAAACCCGGTGGTTGCTCAACGTAGACCTCCTCTTGCAAAGGGCCATTGAGGAATGCACTCTTGACATCCATTTGGTATAGCTTGAAGTCATGATGGGCGCGAAGGCTAGAAGAATGCGGATTGCTTCTAGTCTTGCCACGGTGCATATGTCTCATCAAAGTCCAAGCCCTCTACTTGAGTGAAACCTTGAGCCACCAATCTTGCCTTGTTTCTTGTAACCTGACCATCTTCATCTTGCTTTGTTTGAAAGACCCATTTGGTGCCGATGATGTTTGTCTTTGGTCTTTCTACCAAGTCCCAAACTTGGTTTCTCTCGAAGTTGTTGAGTTCTTCTTGCATGGCTAGCAACCAATCGGCATCCTTGAGAGCATCTTCTACCTTGGTAGGTTCCAAAGAAGAGACAAAGGAGTAATGTTCACAAAATGCAGCTAGATGTGATCAGTAGTTACTCCCTTTCGAAGACTCCCAAGAATGTTCTCAGCGGGGTGATCCGTTGAATGGTTTGTCGTAGCCGTGGGTGATCAACTTCATCATCCTCAACTTCTTCTTCATAATCATCCTCGGCTTCAAGTATAGGAGCAAGATCAAGTGCTCTAACGGTGATGTAGGTGTTGGGGTAGATCTTTGCTGAGGTGGAGGGGAGCGGCACCGCCGCTTCGCTGAATTCGGCGGTGTGGGCTGCCCCTGTCATCGAGTAGTACGTCGGCGGAAATTGGTGCGGCGGCATCTTCGTGATCCTCTTGTTAATTGGCTTTATCTTCTTGTGGTCGAATGTCGCCAATGGCCAATTGCTTGATAGCTTCACAAGGTGGATCCTCCTTTCCTACAACACTTTGATCAACTTGCTCTACTTGAGAGCCATTAGATTCATCAAATGTCACATCTATAGTAACTTCAACCCTACTAGGAGGTTTTGTTGAAGACACGATAGGCATGCTCATTTGATCCATAACCAAGAAGAAAACCCTCATCAACTTTAGGTGCAAACTTAGAGGTTCGGGCTTTTTTTTGTTAAGAATGAAACACTTGCACCCAAACACCCTAAAGTAAGACACCTTCGGTTTATTACCGGTTAGTAGCTCATATGAGGTCTTCTTGAGTTTCTTATGGAGGTAGAGACGGTTGATTGCATGACAAGCGGTGTTGATGGCTTCACACCAAAAGATGTCCGAAGTCTTGTATTCATCTAGCATTGTTCTTGCCATGTCAATGAGTGTTCTATTCTTCCTCTCTACAACTCCATTTTGTTGAGGGGTGTATGGAACCGAAAACTCATGTTTGATGCCCTCTTCATCAAGGAATTCTTCAACTTGGGTGTTCTTGAATTCACTTCCATTGTCACTTCTCACTTTCTTGATTGGAAGATCAAATTCTCTTTGAGCCCTTCTAATGAAGGTTTTCACCTTCTCTTGTACCTGGCACTTATCAAAGACAAAGAAAACCCAAGTGAAGCGGGAATAATCATCAACAATAACAAGTCCATACTTATTACCTCCGATGCTAAGGTAGGCAACCGGTCCAAAGAGATCCATATGAATCAACTCCAAAGGTTGTGTAGTGGTCATGATGCTCTTTGGTGGGTGAGAATACGCCTACTTGCTTTCGGCTTGGCAAAGCGCTACAAATCTGTCTTTGTCAAAATCAATGTTTGTTAGTCCAATGATGTGGTTGTCCTTTTGTAGTTTGGCCAAGTTCCTCATCCCAACATGAGCTAGTCGGCGATGCCAAAGCCAACCCATGCTAGATTTTGCCATTAGACAAGTCTCAAGCTTAGTCTCACTTTTGTTGAAATCAACTAAGTAGAGCTTATTCTTGAGTTTGCCGTGAAGACAATAGAGGAATCCTCCCTACTAATGACTTCCACACCAACATCCATAAAGAGACAATTGTAGCCTTTCCCACAAAGTTATGAGACCGACAACAAATTGTATCCTAGGGATTCAACATGCAAGACATCGGTTATAGAGTGATCGGTTGTGATAGCAATTTTACCAAGACCCATCACACTCCCCTTAGCGTCATCTCCAAATGAATGTTGTCACTTGGATCGGCATTAGGAGAGTATGATGAAAACATACTCCTTTCTCCGGTCATATGATTTGTACATCCACTATCAAGCACCCAACTTGATCCACCAGGAGGAGTATGCCTGCAAAAGCAGTTAGTTCACAAGTTTAGGCCCCCAAGCTCCTTGGGACCTTTCATGTTAGTCACAAGAATTTTGGGAACCCAAATTGAGGTATGCAAATAAACATTTCTGTCCTTGCCAACATATTTGGCATAAACCTCCCTTTGCTGTTGTTCTTCAGTACAAAGCAAGAACTCAAGCTTTGTCTTGTTAATTGAGCCTTGGGATGGTATGCAAATCTATTTGGGTTGGCCCAAATTGTTTTTCTGCTGTTTACGCACAACTTTGTTTTGCTTGACCAACCTTCTTGATGGGCTATTGCTGGACAGGGGGAGGTCGATGAGTTACCTTCCCTTTCTTAGGGGCAGCGGCACGCGCCGCTTCGTCCCTAAGCGGCACTACCGCTTGGCTTTCTTTGCTTTCGGGGGCTGGTGCGGTGCGGTATGCAATGCGAGCATATCGTACTCATCTTCCCTTTGCTCGAACTGGAAACACTCATAGCCATTAACCATTTTTCTTCCATTTGTTTTGGCTCCTCTAGTATGGCCTAGCCCATCCTTGATTCTAGGATTTCTTCCATCAATGTATTGTGGCTTCTTTGGTTGAGTTTCTTTGCCACTCACTGCTTTCTTGACACTTTGTTTCTCTTTTCCAACCAAAGTGTTGAGTCTAGCAATCTCCTTCTTCATTGCTTCCATGTTTGCAAGGTTTGTGGCTTGACTCTTCAAGTCTAGGTTGAAACATTTACCACATCCATTGCTTGTGGAGGGAGTAGAGTTGTCCTTTGTGGATGAGAGATGTGAGTTGCTCTCCCAAAGAAGACTATATTTCCCCTCAAGTTACTTGTGCTTTTCTTGTAAGTCACAATACTTTCCATTGAGGGTAATAGTAGCTTTCTTTGTGAGAGCATGGTCCTCCTTTTCTTTTACAAGTTTATTTTGTAAAGAGGCCACCTCACTTCTCTCAAACTCAAGAGCGTCTTTATTGTCAACATAGAGCTTCTCAAGTCTAGTGAGTTCACTTTCTCTAGTTTCCAACTCGGCTTGGACACTCTCTAAATCCTCCATCATCTTAGTGATAAACATTTTGGTCTTTGGATCTAGATTCTTTGTCAAGGTGTCATACTCTTCATCACTAGACCCATCATCACTTGAGCTATCACTAAGTCCACAAGATTCATCACTAAGGGTTGGAGAGGCTTTAGTTTTGGAAAGTACCTTCTCACGCTTTGCCATGAGACAAATGTGAGGGGAGTCATCTTCATCATCATCGGACATGTTGGAGAAGAGCTTTGGTGTAGAGGTTGTCTCTTGCATAGCAAATGTTGCTATCTTCACATCCTCCTCACTTGACTCTTTAGTTGAGTCCCACTCATGCCCGATGTGTGCTTCTCCCATGTTCTTCCCTTTTCTCTTGTAATCTTGCCTCTTGTCATTGTTGGGGTTGTCCTTCTTGTACTTGTTGTTCTTGTTCTCATGTGGACAATCCGCAACAAAGTGCTTTCGGTCTTTCACAATTGTAGCAAGTTCTTTTCTTCTTGTTGGGAAACTTCCTTTGCACCATCTTGTACCCATTTCTCTTCATGGCCTCGTGGTATTTCTTGATGAACAATGCCATGTCATTGATGTCCGCCCTCCTTCATCTTCATCTTCACTTGAGGAAGAGGTAGAATCAATGTGTTCTTGCATTTTCTTCATCTCTTTGGCTTGACTTGAGGTTGATTGCTTGCTGCCCTTATTCTTGTTGGAGGTGCTTTGCTTGCTTGACTTGCTTGCTTTGAGAGCAACATCCTTGATCTTGATGCCATCCAACTTGGCTTGCAACTCACCAAGTTTCTTCCTCTCATTTGCCTCTTCCCTTTGCATATCAAAGGTGAGCAATCTTCCAAGCACATCATTAGGAGTGAAGTGCTCGAATCTCTTCTTGTCTCTTATCAAGGTGACTACGGTCTCATTTCTAGGTGCATAGGCTTCAAGCATGACCTTCACCACCTTGTGATCATCAAGTTCTTCATCTCCATATCCTCTAATCCTTCCAACTAGAACCATCAACCGGTCAAACATTTCTTGGGCACCTTCCCCTTCAACTATCACAAACCGGTTGAGTTTTGCCTTCAACAAGTCAATCTTTGCCTTTCTCACTTTGTCAACCCCTTCATGAGCAATGTGCAAAGGTGTCCCAAATTTGCTTGGCCACATCAACATTCATCACTCTATTGTATTCATTGCCGTCTAGAGAGCTCAAGAGTATGCTTGTGGCTTGCCCGTTGAGGTGGATCATGAGTAGCTCTTCATTTGTTGGTGCTTCGGGATTCACCGGTGGTTGAAAGCCACTACATACAATCTCCCAAAGACCGGGGTGAAGAGCAACAAGGTAGGCTCTCATCAAATGCTTCCACTTGGCAAAGTTAGTCCCATCGAAAGCGAGGTAACTTGCCGGCGGGCACGTTGATGAAAGACTTCTTGTCACGATTAGTCAAATATGAAGAATAGTTAAAGGATATAGCGACAAACTTCTTGTTGGTGCTGCTGCCCTCATCCTTCTTCTTCTCATTCTTCTTGTTCTTTAGCACGTAGGACTCATCATCATCACCGTCATCGAACTACTTGATAGCTCACTTGATTGAGCATCAAGTTCCACCACTTTCTTGCTTCTTTCTTCCCTTCTCTTGAGTCTTGCTTCTCTTATTCTTTTTCTTTCATCTCTTCTTTTGAGCTTCTCAATGAGTGCATGCTTGCATCTTCTTCTTGCTTCTTGGCTTTCTCATGCTCAGCTCTTCTTGCTTCCTTGGTGGCTTTCTTCTCTTTTCTTTGTCTCCTTGCTTCCCTTCTCTCCGGATCGGTGGTTCTTGAGAGAAGGCGACGAGGAGAGCTCATTTCTTTGGAAGTTGTAGGCTTGGCGTGGATGCCTTCAGCTCGCCTTGATTGAACCACCTCCGGTATCCATACTTCCGCGTGGTGAAGCGCTCAGCAAGTAAACAAGCTCGATACCACTTGTAGGATCGCTGGCGCCTAGAGGGGGGTGAATAGGCCTGTTTCAAAAACACTTCAAATCCTTTGTCGGCTTCACGGCGGCACCGCCGCTTCGGGCCAGCGGCACCGCCGCTCTAAGCGGCACCACCACTACTACGGCGGCACCGCCTCCTGCAGAAGAAGGTCGACTCGCGGTTCAAAAAACTATCAATGAAAAGTAGATCGAGTAATTTTCCTTGGTTCTCGGACGGTATAGATTACGGTCGAGAGCTGAAACAAGCGGTCGAGTATACAAATAGATCGGCCTCAAACCCTAAATCCTCTCAACAACAACAATATGAATGCAATAGAAAGTAAATCAAGCACCGCGGTGACCACGGTGATTTATCCGTGGTTCAGCTCGCCACCAAGGCTTGCCTAAGTCCATGTTGTTGAGGTTCCACAAAGGAATGAGCTCACCACAAAGGTTTGCCTCTTTGCCTCGTTCACAAGTCTAGGAACCGAATCCTAGAGATGTGGGGTAATGTATTAGATGCAAGAGGGTGTTACAAACCTTCCTAGACGCCACACAAGTTGGCAAGCTCAAAGGGCGGCGCACTATAGGAAGCTAGAGCAAGCTCCAAGAATAAAAGACCACAACCGCCGGCCAAAGTGCGAACCAAGTGCCTCTAGAGCGATGAAGATCGGTGGAGCTCTCTTCCAATCGAAAGTTTGCAGCCCTCACACTCAAGAATCAATGGTGGAATCGATGGATTAGCTTGAGGGGGGTGAGGAGCTTCAATGGAGGAGAGAGAGAGCCGAGCACTTGAGTGTTTTTTACGTCGAATGTGAGCGAGGGGAGCGAAGAGGTGACCGTTGGGGTAGAAAAGGAAAGTATAAATACTATCCTCCCAAGCGGTTAGATCATGAGCGGCACCGGACATGATCAGCGATCGCTTGCCGCATAAGCGAGATAGCGGCCCATTTTCGGCTTTAGTCGGCGAGGAAGTAGAAAGTGTTTGAATGGGTGACTAAGTTTGGGATTTGGAGGTTATGTGGTGTGAAAATGAGCGCTTGGTTGCACGCGCTTTGACACGATGGTTCTAATCCCTCTTGATAGTACGGCGTGTCCTATACTCAAATTCAAAATATAAAATGAATATAAACCTCATTTCTTGAAGTACCATCGTAATTTGAATTGGGGTACTCCTCCTTTAGGTTTGCAATGTCCTCTTAGCTTGTTGCACGCTTGTCAACTCGATAAATCTTATTAGTCCTCTATTTAGATTGTCATCAACGCCAAAACCCACATTAGAGGTTGATTGCACTTACAGGTTTGGGAACCGGCTCATCCTCCCGCCGAGCTTGTGAGGGCGGATTCGACGCTTTTCGAGAAAATGAGATGCATATTTTCTATTGGCCAGGATGCATCGTGGTGGTGAAAACATGCTTACCCTTGTGCTCAAGTTGGTTTACTTGTTGGGTAGCATGTCAAAGCAAAGGCGACGGAGAAATGGCGAAGATCTCGCGAGAAAGCGGCGACGGATGCGCTGGCCGGACGCTATGCGGCGGCTCGCCGGCCAGGGACGCTCCGGTGGGTGCGTCTGGCAGAGCATGTTTTTCAGCCGGTAGCGAGGCCGGGGACGAGGTGACCCGGACGCTTCCGGTATTGGCCGGAACTCGTGGACCCGACGCATGCCTTTGTGCGTCACCGTGGGGGGCGGCTCGTCGCTTGTGGCCGGGCGTGGTCGGTGTGACCGACCATTTGGGCCGGACCGGTGGTGAGTCCGGTCGGTGCGTCCGGTCAACTTCGCGAAAACCATGGTTTGAAGCACCAACGGCTCTATTTGGCTTGGGGCTATAAATAGAGGGTGTGTTCGGCCATGGGCTGGTGCTTCGCACCTTGGGGACTTTGTGTCCATGCTTGAGAGTGCTTGAGAGCCCCTCCCACTCACATATGCTTGATATCGTTCATCCGATTGAGTGAGAGATCGTGTTCTAGTGCGTTGCGTTGAGAGATCGCATTCGTGGCACTAGGTGATCGTGTTGCGTAGGTGTGCTTGTTTCTCTTGGAGGTTGCCACCTCCTAGGCGGTTTTGGTGGCAAGAGACTTCATAAAAGCACGCAAAAAGGAAGCTTGTGCGGTGCTCGAAGAAGAAGAGATTGTGAGAGGTTCGTGGCTCACCTCGTGGGAGATCGTGAATAGCAACTCTAGTGGGCGTGTCATTGAGCTACCACACTTGTGTGTGGGTTCACACGGTACCCTCTGAGGGATTGGCTAGAGGACTCACACTATGTGAGGGACTCGATCGAGCTCCCACTGTGGGATTTGGCACTGGCCATTAAGCTTGAGGATCATCACTGGGTGATTCGCCAAACCGTGGAACCACCAAGGTGTCGGTCGACACAACGAGGAGTAGGGGGAAGTTGGCAAGCTTCCCGAGACCTCGAAAAAATCACCGGTGTCATCTTGTGTCCACACTTGGCGGTGGTTTGCAATCTCTTCATCACAAGCTTTGTTCTTATATTCATATATATATTGTGCTTGTGCTTGAGTAGTGTAGTTGTAACTATCTAGCTTGTGTAGCTTGTTTAGTTACTTTGCTTAGCTTGTGTAGCTAGGTAATTTGAGCCTTTGGGTTAGGCATGCGTCGCCTTGTCCAATGTGCATCTAGTGAGCTTAGGGGCTTTGTGCTTGTGCTTACTAGAATTGTGTAGGAGCTCATCCGTGCTTGAAGTACTAGTGCTTAGGTTTGTGTGACCTTGCATTAGAATTGATTAGGAGCTCAAGCTAGGCTTGTCACCTCACTCTTCTTGTGTAGGATCTTTTGTGAGGTGATCTAGAGTCTTAGTTAGAGGGGTGAAGTCTTGGCTAGACCAATAAGTTTAATTCGCATTTGTTATGGTTGGCAAGTGCGATTAGTTTTTAAAAGGGACTATTCACCCCCCCCCTCCTGTCCCCCATCTCGACCCTTCACCCACGTGGCACCCATCGGGGCAGGCGACGCACGGCATCGGCAAGATTCGCTACCCAGCGTCAATTTGGCTCATCTCGTGGGATAACGGTTGGGAGGGATCTCCCCCTCCTATTTAAGTGGGGTGGCCGGCCAAAGGGGTATGTCTCTTGGTCATTTGAATCATTTCCCATCCTTTGAGTGAGCCACACCCCCTCCCTCTCTCCCACTTGCTTGAGTGCATATTCTTGAGAGATTTCGGAGTGATCTTGAATGCATTTGCTTATTGTTCCATCTAGAGGCACTTGACGATCGTTGTAGCCGGTGGATTTCTTGTTACTCTTGGAGAGCACCACTCCTAGCCGGCTTTCGGTGATAGTTGGAGGCGTTGGGAAGAGAAAGTGATTGTTCTTTCCCACCTCGGATGATTTGTGAGGGTTTTGTAATCTTCCCTAGCGGAGTCTTTGAATTGATACTCTAGTGCATTGATACACGTGTCGTTGAGTTACCTGTTGTGTGAGGTGTCAAGCGGCCTAGAGAGACGAGGCGAGATTCGCCACCTTGAACCACCGAAGAAATGGTCGACACAATCGGAGACTAGCTTGAGGGTGCTCAAGTGAACTCCGATTGAACAAATTGGTTGTCATTCTTGTGTTGATTGTTTCCCGGTTATTGGCTTCATATTGTTTATCTTCTCCTGATTGGATCATTGTCTCGACACGTTGGTATAACAAGCCCACACCTCTCTTGCAATTACATTCATATATTGTGCTTGTGTAGCTTGATTAGTTGAGTAGAATTGCTTAGTGCATTTAGCTTGCTCATCTATTTGGTAAAGTAGTTACATAGCCATTTGATTGATTTAGAGACTTTAGCAACTAGAATTGCGATAGGTGGCTTGCTGACAAGTAGAGCTAGAGCAACCGCATTTACGCCATTTGTTGGACTAATATATTTGCTCTAGTGATTTTGTAGAAATTTATTAGGCTATTCAACAACCCCCCCTCTAGCCATTTAGAACCTTTCAACTAGCTCCGAAGCCCACATCTCCTCGTATTCCTACACTGGGTAGTGGTCGTATAAGGTTTTTGGGAAGCACCGCCGCAAATGCTCTTTGGACGTCTTCTCCTTCTTCGCCGGATTTCCATCGGCTTCATCTACTCTTGTGATGCTAGCACCGACAACCCCCTTCGTAAGAATGTCGATCTTCTCTCTTCGTTTTTGTGCTCTTGTTCTCTCTGTTACTAGCACTATATTACATGTGTTTGTCTCGTATCGTAGGGGTAGTGATGGATATTTTTGTTACATATTGTTGGTCTTTTTTCTCATTGTCGGAATTAATATTTGTGTCACTGAATTGCTATTATTTCCAAGAGTGCTTACCATCGCTGACCTTCGAGAGTTGTGGCTCTCTTCATAGTAAATTTTTGGAACATCGTTTACGACTTTGAGACATTTCCTATGGCTATAAATATATATATGTATCCTTATTTCGCCGTACCATTATTAGCGCTTTTTTTTTCCTATATATTTAATAATTGACCTGTTCATGCTCAAATCAATAGTAAAAGTAAAATGTTTATTCTGGTTTTCTGGGTCTGCCAATGGGCCACGACTATGAATATATGTCTTCTAAACCATGCTAAACTATATCGGCATATTGCATGTCAAGTCAAAGTGATCAGCCTGGTGACCATTGCAAAGGAAGACTTTATCGGTAATCAAAACTGTCACTTAATAAATAGGATGCAAGCTAGTATGTGGAGTTGAGAAAGGAAAAAAGTCCACTATATACCTCCCTCAATTTTTGCAAAATTTTTATGGTGAGCAAACTATTGTAAGCATGAACTATAGTAAAAATTTTATACCCACATAAGATCATGTATAACATAGTTATAGATTTATTTAGGTTTATTAAATCTATAACTAAATTATACATGATCTAATGAGTATGAAATTTTACTACAGTTTACACATACAATACAATAATTATCCCACGGTAAAAATTTCATCACAATTGGGACGATAGCAATTGCATCTATGAATTATTACAATTAATTATAAAAAGCATGCATACAAAACTAGAACAAAAAAACTTTACTAAAGCGTGCCATATTATACATTAAATGTGTAAATCTACTAATGTGGAGTCCAACAAAATTATATTTTATAATTTTTTCTTTGATTTACTATGATTTTTTAAAGTTTTAGCTAAAATAAATAACAAAGAAAAACTAACTTCAAAACCACTTATATAAGTTATAACAAAGACATAGAGGTAAGATGAACGGTTTTAAAAGTTGAGGAAAGTGTTTTTGGCTAGTTTGGAGTTTTGGGATCAAAAACGGACTTTGAAAAAATGTGTGGGAGGTAATATTTACTTTTGCTCTTAATAAGAAAACAATTCCCTTAACTCAATTGAGCATTTGGTCCTTCTATTTCATTGCGTGATAGCCCGAGCAGCTCTCGACGTTACTTGGGCCAGGCCACGCAGCGCTCGTACGTCTGGCAATTTGGGCTGCTACAGTCACCGGAAAAACCGATCTGGGCCACGTTCACAGCAGCCCACGATGGATCACGAGCACAGCTTGGCCGATCCACCTATTTCCCCAAATCACCCCTAAAAAAACTATTTTCCCCAAATCTTTTTTTTTCGCCGCTGCATCCGTCGCCGCCATCTCTCTGCTACCAGCGCCGCCGCCATCCTCAGGTATGGGGACGCCATCCCAACTGGGTGATCCTCAACACCATAGCCGTCGCCGACCGCCATAGCAACAAGCATTACCACCGCCCGGCGACATCACCGGGGAATGGGAACACCATCGAGGTCTCCTTCTCTTTCCGGCACCCACCACATCCTTCCATCCTCTTCGTGCACAGCTCCGACATGAACCACGCCATACCCACCACCATCGTCTTCACGCGGCCGACGATCTCCTCCTCCTCTCCGTCAACGTGGGATCGAGGGCCTTACGCCCTCTCGCCTACCGGCTGCGACTACGCCGTCTACGGGCTCATCCCACCTGTCCGTCCCTCAAGCTGCTGCGGCGGCCCTCACCCTTACGTCAATGACAACCATGTCGGCATCCTTCCTGCGTCCGGATGGGCACTACACCGTCGCCGCATTGATCCCAATAGCCGCTTTTAACGACACGCGCTCCACCTGTTCCACTCCGAAGTCTGCGAGAGACCCGGGGCTGGCGTAGGCTGTACGGTGTTTGTGGAGGCGCCACAGAAGGGTTCGGTGAAAATCCCGAGAAGAGTCAAGTAGGCTTCATGTGCATTTCACATGTAAAGTGATAACCATCGGAGGTGAAGGTGGTACCATGGGCTGGGTTGATCTTTTGGCGGCATCCTCTTACGCGGACGTTCTACACACTAGACCGTCCCTCCGTGGTGTGCCTCTTCCCTTGGCATCCAAGGAGCTGAGCTCCCAGGGAGGGATTTACGTTCGGCCCTGCAGCGCAACGCCGGGGCATCTCTTTCATTAGAGATGATGACAAGCTTGGCCATGGTTGTTGCCTCAAGCTAGTTCACTTGGAAGTCAGGGAAGTTCGCCTTCCCGGCAGAGATGACAAAACAGGGGCGGCATCTAGAGTGGATAACTGGGTGTTTAACCACGTGGAGCAACACACGGACCGACTCCTACGATGATTGGCATGTGGACAACATGATCCAAGGTTCAGACATCATAATCGATGACCCAGCCATTTCCCGGGTGCTGGACACCTCTGGATTATTGTTACCGAAGCAGCAGCTGGCCTTGCACAACTTGTCAATGTCTCAGCCCGCTCTCTCCTTGAATGGTGAAGAGGAGGAAGTCGTTTACTTGGTGGCTAGGAAGAAATATAGGCACCTGGGTGCATGGATTGTTGCTGTTGATATGAAGAATGGCAAGTTGCAAGCTGTGGAGAAGTTTGGTGATCAATGCCGGCTTGATTCACAATTCATCTATTTACCTAGTATCATTTCCAAGTATATGGATCCAGCGACTACCCCAGGAAGGTAATTTTAGTTCCTTTCTTGTATTATTGCTTCAAATCATGTCACTTCCGTCTTGATTTTTAATTATCCACACAATTCATCTATTTCCCTAGTATCATTTCCAAGTATATGGATCCAGCGACTACCCCAGGTAGGTAATTTTAGTTCCTTTCTTGTATTATTGCTTCAAATCATGTCACTTCCGTCTTGATTTTTAATTATCCTAAACATGTTCGCTTGTTCTGCTGACGTCTAATAACTCAAAGGACATGGCTAATATCTTAGAGGTTGTTCTGCTGATGGTTGATTTAATAGTATTATATGAGAGAGAATAAGCTGAAACAAGATAAAGCAAGAACAAGCGAACATACTCTCACTATCTAACGATTAATTGACTAATCGGTCAACTAGTAGCCAATAAAACACAATCAATGCACTTATGGCGAACATTTGTTTGTTAGCCGTCAGTAGAACAGCCTCTGAGTTAATAGCCATGTCTAGTCGACCGACTAGCTGCTAGTGCTATTTAACATTTGTTTGTTGGCTTTATTCATGTTGCTGATCACTTATTCTTGCCTCTTATACTTTTGACCTGTTGTCCAGCTTTTAATTTTTACTGTTGATTTGTTCCTAATGTTGCAGACTTCCTGTTCCCATTTTCAGGCAAAGAAACTCACAAAGAACAATTACATGCTGAGATCAAACCAAGTAAGTGACCAACTCCTGATCTTTGTATACTCCATCGAGTCTACTCTAGACTTTACATAAAATTTGGGGATTCTGGATAGCCAGTCGATTAAGCAATAAATATATAACAGCCCTCAGCTCACTAGCTCAATACTAATCACGAATTAGCTGGCAGTTAGCCACTGGAAATGCAATTGGTTGTGAACTCAGTCAAATTATTGGTCCCTATAAAGTTGAAGAAATATTGTATGTGTTGCATACTTTAATACAATATTATGTTGTTTAATTGTATGCTATGACAGTTAGCAAGGATGACGAGGAAGGGAATAAT
Organism: Hyparrhenia diplandra; assembly: GCA_015847255.1. Taxonomy (NCBI): domain Eukaryota; kingdom Viridiplantae; phylum Streptophyta; class Magnoliopsida; order Poales; family Poaceae; genus Hyparrhenia; species Hyparrhenia diplandra. The sequence continues at coordinate 36,660 of JADLZK010010538.1, forward strand.
GAAGCCAGTGTTGTGGAGGCACGGGGATGCAACGATAGAGTTTAGCCAGGACGAGGGTTATGCTCCAGTGATGCACGTGTTGCTCACTCGCAGGGGTGAAGCCATGTATATTGCTGTGGGTGCCTAGGCACGCACAAAATTTTGAAAAGCCACTATTACAAATACATTTTTACCATAGTTTTAGACTAAAATTTGATATCTATAAGAGAAAGGCACCCCTCCTCAAATTTGCTCTAGCTTCGCGACTGCTCTTTCGACATTGTCTGTTTTAATAATCATTATTACTAGTGTTCGAAGTGGTCTATATTATCAGTTGTGATATGTATTTGAGTTATAATTAATGTAGTAGGACCGGTGCTTGTGAATTTTTGTTTGCTTTTCTATGTCGAGCCAACATCGATCACTATTAGGTCACCCCTGGAACCTATCCTACGAGGAATGCTTCAGTAATTTACATAGCCAACTTTTACCAGGATTGATTCATGCCAGAAAGAGAACAAACCCTTGGCCTTGTTCGTTTGCTTCGGTTTCATTCCTGGTCTGGAAACGTTTCAGGCCCGGATAGAGTAGTTCCAAGCGTGTTACTCGTTCCATGCCTAATAGGAGGAAAAAGGGCCTAGATTGATCAGTTTTTGTTCCGGGCCGTTTCTAACTGAACAACCATTTCTTGTCTGGCCTGACTTCAAACCGGGCCTATTTGATCCAGGTGGAATAGGCTAGGTTCCGGGCCGTTCCAGCCGAAACGAACGAGGCCTTAAGGAATTTGTTCAGCTCTTGAGAATGTTTTGATTTATGTAAGCTAATGAAGCCCTGCCATTGTTACGTTTGCTGCCATACTGAATGAACATCCTTCATTAATTGAAGCAGTGCAGCCTAGGAATGGAGGGACAGAGCTCGTCATTGCATGGAGCTGGCAATTCGGGCGGGGAGGAGGAGAGCTCGCCGATGGTGGAACAGGCAGAGTAAATGCGTGGAAGCAGTGACGAAGCCTGAAAAAAAAATAGGGGGGAGGGGCTGAAACAAAGAAGATGTTGATTTGCATGAAGATTTAATGGTGATTTTTTATTTGGGGCTATTGTGTTTCTACCCTTGCTGAGATAGCCAATTGTGGTTTTACCTCGCTTTTCGTCATCTTGCATTTTTACCCTTGTTTTGTAAAAACGAAGCTCAAGTTTACGCTTACTCCGTTATCAAGTGCTAACGGTGTTAACTGAGCCTTTTTAGGACAACTTTGCCCTTGCAAAAATACACTTTACTTTTCTTATGTGCATTGTGATTTTACCCCTGTTTTTTAAAAAAATGGCAAAGAACATTACACAACTTATTACATATAATTCCACATAACATGCAAATATAGATAGATAGATAGATAGATAATATGAGTACCAAATATATCCATATAACAACAGCATCCATCATCCAACATAAGTCCAACAAAAGCCACCTATCATCCAACATAAGTCAAACAAAAGCCGTCTATCATCCAACATAAGTCCAACAAAAGCGCTAATAGTGAGATATTACAAGCTCATTGTCAAGCCTCACACTATTCCTAACAATGCAGCCAACCTCCCTCCTCTTCCTCTTCCTCGTGTTCCAGCCCCTTCTACTCCACTTCCAAGTCCTCCACTTGCACTTCTTCCTCTTCCTCTTGTTCCAGCTTCTTCTATTCCACTCTCAGGTGTTGCACTTGCACTTCTTCCTCTTCCTCTTCCTCTTCCTCTTCCTCTTCCCCTTCCTCTTCCCCTTGCAATTGCACTTCACATGAATGGAGAAAAATGGTTCAGTAAATAACAAGTTGACTAAACAATGAAGAGAAAAGAAACAAAAATCAGCATGACTCACATTGATGCTTGTGAAGATGATTCATTCTGAGAAGATGTACGGTTCCTCTTTTGACTAGCAGTTAGACCTCCTTGGCAGTACTTGGCTATATGGCCTAGTTCTCCACATTCAGGACATGGTTTTCTTTTTCTTACTAGTGGCAGCCTCATCAAAGAACTTGACTCTAGAGGTTCTTGGTCTTCCTGGCTTCCTTCTTAGTTTTGGTTTATTGATTTTATAACCAAAATCAACATGTGGCCAATTGTCTTTGGATGTCACTGGATTGAAAGAACATGCATATGCCTTTTTAAACCGATCAATAGAGAAGTATTCATGCACAAAGTCCTCCATTCGTACCTCTCTACTAATCTTAGAAATGTAAGCTAAAGCATGGGTGCATGGCTGTCTACTTACTTGCCAAGCCCTACAAGAACATGTTTTTTGGCCTAAGTTGACTGCGTACCTGAATCTGTTCACAGCTTTTCCAGCCCCACATATCAACACATCAGAATGTATGCCCTCCTCAATTCCTACACCCTCCTCAACTCCTACACTTGTGGATTTCTTGTTTTTGGTGGCTCCTTTTTTTGGTGGATGTGGGTCGTTTAGCAGTGTGTGTCTCATAGGTGGGCACTCTATTTCTCACAGAAGGATGACATCTACGTTTTGTAGGAGAAAACTGCAAAAGGACCCTCAAAATCATTAATCTGGGTAGTAATGTACACCTTTCCCTTGTGTCTTTATTCAGTTCAAACCACTCAAGCAACTGCTCATCACTTTTAATCACGACAGAACCTCCACTGAAAATAAACCACTCAAGCACCTGCTCATCAGTTCTAATCTCAGTACAATCTGCACTAAAAATATCCTCCATTGCACGCCACAAAGTTATGTACTGTCTTGAACCCCACATATAATGCTTAGCTATGAAATCAACTAGTTACAAAAGGTTGAAGCTATGCATGTCAACAGATAGAGTAGGCAAGGTTCTGCCCAATTGGTGTGCTTTTTGGTCCCTCATCAGGCAAACTCAAAAAAGACATAACCCTAACAACCAGATCCAAATTCATCTGACTTTGCCCATGAATTAGAGTAATTAGAACCAAAATTAGTGGCATTACCTAAAGCCAAAAACAATTCGTCCCACTCTGAGGTTGAAAGATGGGTACTTGCTTGCTGTTCCTCAACCACCATTGGGAGGAGGCTCCATGGCACCTATGCTGTTGTTTTGCTCGCTAGATCGCCACCATGGCCTTCTTTCACGGGTGGGAAGCGGGCGACGCCGCCCGAAAGCACGCTGGACGCCCCGCCCGACCTGCCGCCTGGAGCCGCGCCGCCGCTACGCGTTCGCCAAGACAGGCCGCCGCGCCGCCAGGCCGCCGCCGTCGCCGCCGGAAGTCCTCCTGCACCCCGCTTGCCCGACCATGCCGCTTGGAGTCGCACGACGTGAAGGAGTCGTGCGGTCGCGCCGCGCCGCATGAAGGAGTCGGGCGGCGGGACGGACTGAACGAACAAACGCAGCGTTTCTACGAAAGTGGCCAAGGGCATTTGTGTCCATTGGGTTTTTTATTAGGGTTCCCATATTTCTGATTTTTTAAAAATCAAAATAACTAACGGAATACAAAGAAGGGGTAAACCGATGTTTCCTTCTAACGAGTAAGGCTATAAATGCAAGATGACTAAAAAGCGAAGGTAGAATCACAATTGGCCTTCTCGGGAAGGGTAGAAACACAATATCTTTTTTGCTGCTGTAAACAAACTAGAACTGCTGGCTACGTCGCTGCGTGGAAGAGTAGAGCTCGCGGTGTGTGGAGCAAGTGGATTAAAGAGTACTTCCCATATCTCGACGGGCCAATTGGCAACAATCTTGAGAAACATATATAGTTTTAAGTTATGCTTATTTGAATTTTCTCCCTACGTTCTAGTTCGTTTTAGCTTTTCCAGCTAATACATTGCTTTTGCTATGCACATGGTTATAAACTATGTCTAAATACATAGTAAAATAAATACATCTAGAAAAGATAAAACAAACTATAATTTAGAACAGAGGAATTAATAGTATATAATTGTTGTTTAATAGAGATTTGCGGGGATAATTTAGTGTACTTTTTAATGACAATAGGAATATTTAATTTAAATATAAATTTAAGGAATCTCTCACGTTATGGAAGGGTGGTTAATAATCCAAGAAGATGATAATTGATTGATGCACCCAATGAATTTCTTTATGCTATTTTTAAATTTTAAAAATGACAAAGTTAGCAATATCTATGGCCTGTTGCTGTGGCTTTAAGCTGAAATGATAATTAGAAAGTCTAATAGAAGTAGGTAATGATTGTGCAAAACTTACATTTTCCATGAAATTCGCGGGGAGCCAGGGCCGAGCCCAACTTCCGATCGAACTGCCTATGTGCAGAGTCTGGAGCCGAACTGCTTGCGTAAAAGTTAAAACCCCACACTCCGTTGACGAGACAGTTCCCACTCGCTCCACCTCCACATCGGACCCCTCCACATCGCCCGCCGCTCCACTCACTCTCCCCTCCACACCTCCCCCATGACTCCCCTGCTCCTCCTCTTCCGGCTGCTCTGCCTCCTCCCCCTCGCCGCCGCCGCGCTACCCGCAGATTTCACCGCGCTCCTCGCCGCCAAGTCCTCCCTCTCCGACCCGGCGTCCGCGCTCGCCGCCTGGGACCCGCGACATTCCCCGTCGCCCTGCCGCTGGCCGCACCTCCTCTGCTCCAAGTCCAACCGCTCCGATGCTCCGGCCGTCGTCGTCGCCTCTCTCCTCCTCTCCAACCTCTCCCTCGCCGGCGCGTTCCCGGCCCCACTCTGCACGCTGGGGTCGCTCGTCCACCTCGACCTCTCCTACAACTCCCTGACGGGTCCCCTGCCGCCGTGCCTCGCCGCGCTGCCGTCGCTCACGCACCTCGACCTCGCCGGCAACGAGTTCTCGGGCGAGGTGCCACCAGCCTACGGCGCCGGGTTCCCTTCGCTCGCCACGCTCAACCTCGCCGGCAACGCCCTCTCCGGCGCGTTCCCGGGGTTCCTGTTCAACGTCACCGCGCTCCAGGAGCTCCTCCTCGCGTACAACCCCTTCGCACCGTCGTCGCTACCGGAGGACGTCTCTGGACCCACGCGGCTCCGCATGCTGTGGCTCGCCGGGTGCGGCCTCGTCGGGGAGATCCCGCCGTCGGTCGGGAGCCTCGGCAGCCTCGTCAACCTCGACCTCTCCACGAACAACCTCACCGGCGAGATCCCGTCCAGCGTGCGGGGGATGGAGAACGTCGTGCAGATCGAGCTCTACTCGAACCGGCTCACCGGGAACGTGCCGGTGGGGCTCGGGGCGCTCAGGAAGCTGCGGTTCTTCGACGCGTCCATGAACCGCCTCTCCGGTGAGATACCGGCGGACGTGTTCCTCGCGCCCAGGCTGGAGAGCCTGCACCTCTACCAGAACGAGCTGTCCGGCCGCCTGCCCGCGACGTTGGCGCAGGCGACCGCGTTGGCAGACCTCAGGCTCTTCACCAACCGTCTCGTCGGGGAGCTGCCGCCGGAGTTCGGGAAGAACTGCCCGCTCGAGTTCCTGGACCTGTCGGACAACCGGATCTCCGGCCTTATTGCGGCGACTCTGTGCAGCGCCGGGAAGCTGGAGCAGCTCCTGATACTGAACAACGAGCTGGTCGGTCCCATCCCGGCGGAGCTCGGGCAATGCCGGACACTGACGAGGGTGCGACTGCCGAACAACCGGCTGTCGGACCCGTGCCGCAGGGCCTGTGGGCCCTGCCGCACCTGTACCTCCTGGAGCTCGCCGGGAACACGCTTTCCGGCACCGTGGACCCCACCATCGCCATGGCCAAGAACCTGTCGCAGCTGCTCATTTCCGACAACCGCTTCACTGGCGCGCTGCCGGCGCAGATCGGCGCCCTGCCTGCTCTGTTCGAGTTGTCGGCCGCGAACAACATGTTCTCCGGGACGCTGCCGGCGTCACTAGCGGAGGTTTCTACGCTTGGCCGGCTTGATTTGAGCAACAACTCGCTGTCCGGCGGTCTGCCGCAAGGTGTTCGACGCTGGCAGAAGCTGACACAGCTGGACCTCTCCGACAACCACCTCACCGGAACCATCCCGCCAGAGCTCGGCGAGCTGCCCGTGCTGAACTCGCTTGACCTGTCCAACAACGAGCTCACCGGCGACGTGCCGGTGCAGCTGGAGAACCTCAAGCTGAGCCTGTTCAACGTATCGAACAACCGGCTCACCGGCATCTTGCCTCCTCTCTTCTCCGGCTCTATGTACAGGGACAGCTTCGCGGGGAACCCAGCGCTGTGCCGCGGCACGTGTCCGAGTGGCCGCCGATCCAGAACCGCCCGTCGAGGCCTCGTGGGCACCGTCGCCTCCATCCTCGCTGCGGCCAGCGTCGTCCTTCTCCTAGGCGTCGGGTGGTTCTGCTACACGTACCACCGGAGCCAGCACGGTGGACACGCCGCGGAGCCCGGCGGCAGCAGGCCCAGGTGGGTGCTCACGACGTTCCACAAGGTGGGGGTTCGACGAGGAGGACATAGTGAGCTGCCTCGACGAGGACAACGTGGTCGGCATGGGCGCGGCGGGCAAGGTGTACAAGGCCGTCCTGAGGCGCGGCGGCGAGGACGTCGCCGTCGCTATCAAGAAGCTGTGGGGCGGTGGCGGCAAGGCAGCGGACGGCACTGGCAAGGACAGCTTCGACGTGGAGGTGGCGACGCTGGGCAAGATCCGGCACAGGAACATCGTCAAGCTATGGTGCTGCTTCCACAGCGGCGACTGCCGGCTGCTGGTGTACGAGTACATGCCCAACGGCAGCCTCGGCGACCTCCTCCACGGCGGCAAGGGGAGGCCTCCTGGACTGGGCGGCGCGGCACCGGGTCATGGTCGACGCCGCGGAGGGCCTCGCGTACCTGCACCACGACTGCGCGCCGCCGATCGTGCACCGCGACGTCAAGTCCAACAACATCCTCCTCGACGCCGAGCTCGGCGCCAAGGTCGCGGACTTTGGCGTCGCAAGGGTCATCGGCGACGGGCCGGCCGCCGTCACGGCCATCGCCGGCTCCTGTGGCTACATCGCTCCCGGTGAACAACTATACCCACAACTTCACCTTCTTGATGATTTCTTGCTTGTATGCTGATGGTGATTCTCGTTCGATCAGAGTACTCATACACCCTGCGCGTGACGGAGAAGAGCGACGTGTACAGCTTCGGTGTGGTGATGCTGGAGCTCGTCACCGGCAAGAAGCCCGTCGGAGCCGAGCTCGGGGACAAGGACCTGGTGCGGTGGGTGCACGGCGGCATCGAGAAGGACGGCGTGGACTCGGTGCTGGACCCAAGGCTCGCCGGCGAGTCCAGGGACGACATGGTCAGGGCGCTCCACGTCGCGCTTCTCTGCACGTCCAGCCTCCCGATCAACCGCCCGTCCATGAGGACCGTCGTCAAGCTGCTGCTCGAGGCTGCGCCGCGGCCAGTCGCTATGGAGAGCAAACCACCAAAGGCGGCCGAGGAGAAGCCTCTTGATGTCTGACATTGTCGGACAAGATCATGTCTCAGAAATAAGGATCAATGACAGCGAATTGCTAACCTCTAGTAGCAAGCATCATCCACATTTCGCAATCTTCTATAGCTCTCGAATATCAGTAGTTCAGTACAGAATCTAGTAGTACGTAGTAGTTGCTTATAAATGAACTGGACACGAGCCTGAGTGTTTCAGGGTTTGACTCATTTCGTCACATTATTTATTATGATATATATAGATCACTTGGGTCTCTTTATCATGTAGTACCAGTTTTTTCTGTACTTTGTAAAGGGATATTAGTGAATCTTTGGCAAAGATTTGGTTTTGGAAATGACCCTACTTCCACTTTGTGGATCATTAAGATATTCCATGCTCATGTCTGGGCCTGAATTCCTGAAAAGTGCTTCTGATGTTCTTCAGCTTTTGAGCTTACTACCCATAGGCCATAAGGTAGTACTCTCTCCGTTCAGTAAAAAACAAGCAACTCTAGCAGACAATTGCTCCGTTAAAAAACAAGCAACTCTAGCACAAGGCCCTTGTTTTTTAGTCAACCAACTTTGACTAATTATAGATAAAAAACTATTAATAGTTACAATATTAAATAAATATCATTAGATTAATTACGAGATATATTTTCATAATAAAATAATTTGAAGTCATAAATTTGGATACTATTCGCTGAAACTTGGTCAAAAGATGAGCTACTTTATGTGGCAGACGCAACCCATAGTTGCAGTTTTTTTTTTTTTTTTGGAATGGAGGGAGTACTATATTGGTTACAGCTTTGGCTTATCGATTTCAACTGTCAAGGATTGGGTGTGATTAGGTACTGATTGGCACGGGTGTCAATCCCCATTTCTGCATTTTTGGCTGCAGCCTTTGTGTCCCTTTTGTGCCCTTCAGCAGAGGAAACATTCAGCTGTAGTGGAAAAGGCCAACAACAGAACAGAAGTACTGTATAGAAGCTGTGGTGGCCTTCTAATTCATGTTTCCTCTCAGAAGTATTATATGTGCATTGGAATTGCCTGCAGTGTTGAGATCGAAAGAAGGATGGGGAGATGTTGGTGTGTTTGCTTTTAGCCTGCATCTCCATGTGTTGAGCCAGCGGTGTGGACCATATGGCTTCAGTTGCACTGCTTGACTGCCTGTACAAACAGCAGAAAAACAAATACTGTACGTAGTAATGTGCTCAAGATCAATCATTCGCAGCCGTGACAAAATTTCTTTGCAGTTTGGAGGTTGGACTGTGTCACCTAATTTTTTTGGCCTGCTAATAAATTGATGCCGATACATTACGGATGCAAATGATAGTAGGTCGATGTTGCAGTCCAGTGATATGCGTGGGTATTTCGGTTCAATAAAACACGCTTAGGCGTGATCACAGAAAAAGGTATTCGGTTCAAAGTTTGCAAATCTCCGCAGACTGCGGGCATTTTTTTTTTTTTTTTACGGGCATACATTTCATTTTTCATTGTTTTTAAAACACAATGGTAGGAGCTCGACGCTCAATTGACCAAAAATGTATGCACAAAGGCATTTTCATTTCACTTTGCTTGTATCCATCGAGTTGGTAACTGCTAGTAATTTACAGCACTCCAATCTGGGCACCTCGTTTTCGTTTTAGGACCTTGTTTACTCCTATTTGATGAACAGTTGAAGAGCACCAGCTCGGAGGTCGATCAGTCCGTGATAATAGGGAGCAGAGCCCGTTATTAGCAATATTTGTATCTCTAAATAAGTTTATTATCAAACTTTATGCAATAGTCCATCCAATGATACTATACATAAATGCATTAGGGGCCTCAAATTTATAGCATGTGTCACATAGCCCTGAATTTTAAAAAAACACATTGTTGGGTCCCTAAACTTATCAAAGTGGTACACATATGCCCTTGAACTATGAAAATGCATTTTCGGCACCCTAAACTTGTTAAGTGGTACACAATAGACCCATACTTGCCACGTGGGCATTTTTTTGGCTGATGTGATGCTACATGGCTTAAAAAAAAACATGCATTGAACACACAAAACACCCCCCTCCCCACGAAACCTAATGCGCCTCTACATAGAGGTGCTCGCTATCGGGAAGGACAACAAGGGGAGCATCCGTAGCACAAGTTTTTTTGCGACTAGGAGAAGCATCGCCGATGGCTAGGGTTGTGCTTTTGTGACACGCCACGACGCCACCTCACGCTCAAGCCACCGATGCTCCCTCATTATCGTTCACGACGGCGAGCACTCTGTCGAGGAGGCGGCTCCGCGCCCGATGGCGACAACGCAGATTGGGTTTCAAAGGGTTTGTGCATAGTTTTTTGCCATGTCGGCCAAAAAATACCCACATGACAAGTATGGCCTATGGTCTACCACTTAACAAGATTAGAGGGCCGTAAATGCACTTTCAAAATTTAGGGGCCTATGTATACCACTTAACAAGTTTAGGGGCTTAGAAATTCATTTTGAAGTTCAACACACACTTACAATATTAAGGGCCACCAATGCATTCATATATTTGATAAAAGTTAATCTCTAACTTTTTGAAATCAAGAATGATATATTTTATGGATGGAGGAGTATCTATGTATCTAACCCTTTTTAATGATGAATGACAAGTTATTAGGACAGTCTCAACGTGGGTTTCATAAGTGTTTTATGCACATTAAATGTCAGCGTCACATCAGCAAAACTTTACTTTTGCATGAAACGCCTAGGAAAGAAGAAAAAAGTTTCACCATGGTGAAACCTTTGGGCACTATTTCATATGCGTTGGAAACGGGATGAAACCCCCATTGAGACAGAAATAACGTTTCACCATGGAACTATACAATTAAACCATGCAATGAGAGAGAGGTTGTGGAACCCTTGAGCCTATGAAATGTGCATTGAGGGAGACGCATATTTCATGCCAAAGTTTCACATCTTGAAAACCGGGAGGTGAAACTCTCCATTGAGACTGGTCTTAGATTATTGGGCATTAATTTGTAATAAACATCGATATTTCGACCCTATAAATATTATTGTGCCGATGAAGCATGGCATACATAAGAAGATATTGTTATTCTTTAAAGGGAAACATCGTCAACACTTGATCTTGGAACACCGAACAGACAACAAGAAGGTCAAAAATGAAAAAGCGCAACTCGTGTCAATCCTTGGTATAGTTTTTTATCTTGTGCATTGCACATCAAGATGCGGGTGATACTGATTGTAACAAAGGAGAAAGAATTTGTTCATAGGATATGCGAGGATTCCATCATGATTCATGGTGCCTATGTCCCTTAACTGACTTATGCCGGCAATATGTCATCCACACAAACTCAACTCATGGGACGAACTTGTAATAAGCGCGGTTAAGCTTGTTCATATTGCCCAAGATTGGCACAAGCCGAAGCCTTCTAGAAGCAAATGTGGAAGTAAGTAACTACTGGCTACTGCTATATAAATTTATTTATTTATATATACATATCCACACTACTATGTTCATATTAGGTAAGAACGGTACTAGTTGTCTTGTCTATTTATGTAATGTGCGCAATATGAATGGATTCTTGGTTTCCGATTCTCTCACGCGGACCCTATCCCTTCCGATGCCATGGTTTTCTACGAGTTGTAGTAGTCATCGTGCGAGAATAGGGATGCACCGATAAGAAAGCATCTACTTGTGTCGGAGATGTTCCATAGGCTCAATGTGATTGTGAATGAGCTTAGGAACTTGGGAGACAAGGTTGATGATGAGGACTTCTTCCACTGGTTGCTAAGCTGCTTGCCTCCCCGGTTTGACACATTGTTGGTCACTATCATTGTGAGGAGTGGCTTGAAAGGAGTTACGTGCCCCCACCCAAGTACTACATGATATGGTCACACAAGACACATTGTGTGTGGAAGGGGGGGGTATAGTAAGAATAAGAGTGTGGCATTCAAAGCCACAATCTCATCCAAGGGCAAGAGCACGAAGGAAGAATCAAGTGATGATAATGATGCAAGCTCAAGCTCAAATGATGAGGATGAAGAAATGAGTCTCTTTGTGAGAAGATTTGGTAGCAAGTTCATGAAGAAGAAAGGATATGGTGCTAGAAGAAGATCATCATCCAAGAGAAATGAAGAAAGAAGATGCTACAAGTGTGGAAGCAAAGATCATCTTATTGCCGATTGTCCATGCAATGTTAAAAATGGCAAGAAAAAAGTAGAAGAAGAATGACAAAGAGGGAAGAAGATGACTTTCAAGAAGAAGAAGTGTTGTGCTTATTATGTTAAGTGGGATTCCAATGCTTCAAGAGTGATAGTGATAGCGATGATGACGACGACGACGACGACAACGACAAGAAGAAGAGGAGGAGCATAAAGAAGAAGGCTCACTTGCAAGTCTTCTATCTTCGACACTTACTCATCAAGGCTAACTAATGTATAGAGCTCGTTCGAATGTCTTTTTATTAGTGTCCATGTTTAGCCTATTATGTCACGATGGACCAAAGTTTAGTCTGATGATCTAAACTCGGCCTCAGCTTATCACCTTAATCAGGATAACTCCCGTACATTTCCCTTTTGAAAATCAGCAATTGACCTCGGTTTCCGGTATACAAGTACGCAAATTTCTATGCCGATGGACACTCCAAATACCACTTGGAACCTGACACCGGTGGTGTTGGTGCATGGAGCCGGATGATCTCTCCACATGTTACAGTCCAGTCCCTGTCGAAATATACGCACGGAGCGAGCCAGCCTTTTTTCGTGCGATGCGATGTCCTACAGGACACATCAGAAGATCTTTCTTGGCTCCATTGGCGTCTTTTTCAGATGAGGAGCAGAGTGGCATGGTAGTCCTAAAACGAAACGAGCCGGATGGGACTAGACTGGCTGCGTACAGTGAGCACGCCTGCCTGGCCAAAGTGGCCTACGACGTCTGCTCCATCCTACTCCTACTACTGTAGATGTAACCCTTTTCAGCTTGCGTTGCAGTGCTGCTGTCCTTTTCGTTCACAAGTTGAACACCCACCCGTCTCAACCCTCGACGACAAGCTTCACTGGCCATTTCCATCCCCATTCTCCATGTTTCGCGGGACCCATTTGTCTGTGCATGAATTTAGAGTATCTTCCAATCATAAGCAAACAACCGAAAAGAGGAAGAGCATGCGAGCGCACTTGATCGGATATCATCATCTGGAGTCTCTAATCTACTAGTAGTTCCACACAAATTTCCTTGTTAACCTTTTTTTTTTTTTAATGGTGTCACTTGTTGAGGTCTAAACATCATCAATCAGAATGTATACACCTCTGTAGTGTGCTACTCCTACTTGCTAGCAATGCCATGTACGTATGAGGCAGATAGAATACACTACAAATTGTGAGTTGGAAAATTTGGGTGACATAACACTATATTGATCCCCAAGTATGATTTCAAAATACTCCTAGCAAGTCTACTCTGAAAAAGAAAAGGGGTGAGGATGTCATTCACTAGTTTATCTAGACCAATAGATGAAGCAAACATGTAGTCCCTCCCTCTTTCCAAGGATATAAGGCCTAACCACCTCTAATTAAAAGACCAAGAAACACATTTAATTCTCTCTTTCAACACTAATACTATATATCGATATATGTGCCTCTAAAAGGAGCACGCCTTGTATCATGTGACATGAATAAAAATAGTTACGCCTTATATCCTAGGACGGAGTGAGTATATGGCAGATTAGGCAGTAGCAATGCATGGTTTTTTTTTTTTTTTGACAAGTAGCAATGCATGGTTTGAATTCATGGAGATGGAGCCCCACATTATGAGCCACAACACACAACCCTCATGCCTAATGGCTAGTGTAGTGGGCTTCATCAATCTACTCTCAATTCGAACAAAAGGCTTTCACGACTATTTTCATCATGCCAGTGAAAAATACTGCACTACCTAACCGCCCAATGATGGCCAAAGCAGCACAACAAAAGGAAACATAAATATCATGCAAACTTTGTCAACCGTGTATAACTGATAAAAGCATAAGAAAGCCTACCGCATACTCTCCTTTCGGCTGCAAAAAGAACTGCAACGATCTGCATGCAGACTAGGAGAAGCACACACTATCACTACTGCTATTATCAGTTAATCAAGCACCATTTATGTTCTTCATCTGCTCTGTGTGCCCAGTTACATAGCTCATACAAAAGTTATCAATTGCAAAAAGGCCATCTGCTCAAAGTTTGGTTCGGCCTTTAGAATTTGTGACATATCAACATCATGAAGAAAACACCAATAGTGTGATTGACGGGGACCGGAAAAAGGCACACCATGTTCTGAATGCAGAGAGCAAAATAGTCAAAAGGAGACTGAAAGCCTCACAGCATAGATTCACCAGAACGAGTAGCCAAAGGCAGGTCAAGTAAGATCAGCAACGTGAAAGGCGTTGCAAAGCTATGTAACCCTTTTCGGCCAATGCACTCAGCAGAAAAATCTGACTTGTATGTAACCCAGTGTCATTACAGAATACAGAAAGTGTCTGGTGCCACCAACAGATGCGATTGGCAATGCACTCAGATGCTACTAAGTACTAACATTGTTCCAAATGTAAATGCTATTACTCGTATCATGTGAAAGGTTGTGAAAAGAATATGAATCGTATGGAAATGGAACCACATATGACTTGAAGTTCCATTGGATTCTAGTACAACAAATTCAATTCTATGTGTAGTCTGTTGTTGTTTGCAGTATATGCTACAATTGATATAGATGAGCTGGTATTGAAGAGATTAGTGCGCAGGCTCTTGTTATGGCATTGAACGACTTTCCTTCGAGTACTTTGGCAAGTTGAACTTTGGCCTTATTCTCTGCAAAGTCTGGTGGTCGCTGGTAAACAACTGAAGCAGCATTGATCAGGATGCCAGCCGTCAGACCCCAAATCATGTACTTCTCGTTCCCTTCCGCATAACTGAAGTGATGAATTGTAAATTCCTGCCCCATCCATTCTAGATCAGTAGATGTTCGGTTCTCGTCCTGCACCATTCACCACAAATAGATCACGGGATGAATGGATGGCTTTGGGCATAATACAAGAGCTCATAATACAAAGTATCACAGAAAATGGAACAGCTTCCTTTGGTCTTTCTATGAACCACTTGCTAATTCTGTATGGTAGAACATATTATCATATAACAACATTATAAATTGTAGCAGTATGGTAGAACATATGGTTAACATGTTGAATCAGTAAACTAAGAATTTCATGGTGCATGGCAAAGCCAGCAACACACTTATTTTTTTTTTTTCTCAAACATGCGAGAGCTACATCTGCCCGGGTGTAGTGAAAAATGAGCAAGGGTCTTTTGCACTTTCCCCGACGGGTGCGAAGGGTAAAGGAAGCTAGCCGAGCCAACTAGGATTCGTCTAGGTAGCTGGAATGTAGGGTCCCTAACAGGTAAGTTGAGAGAGCTAGTCGATGCGGCAACTAGGAGGCGTGTAAATATTCTATGCGTTCGGGAGACCAAATGGAAGGGCCAGAAGGCGAAAGAGGTGGAGGGCACTGGCTTCAAGCTTTGGTACACGGGGACAACATCGGGTAGGAATGGTGTAGGTATCCCGATAGATAGGAGCCTTAAGGATGGAGTAGTGGATGTTAGGAGGCAAGGTGATCGGATTATCCTAGTTCGATTGGTCGTTGGAGACTTCGGTCTTGAATGTGATCGGTGCCTATGCCCCTCGGGTAGGTCTTAGTGAGAGCGCTAAGAGTCGAGTTTTGGGAGGACCTAGATAGCATGGTTAGTGCGGTGCCTATCGGTGAGAAACTCTTCATAGGAGGAGACCTCAATGGCCATGTGGGTGCAACAAATGTAGGGTTTGAGCGAAAGTACACGGGGTTTCGGGCACGGTAGTAGGAACGAAGAGGGGGAGGATGTTTTGAATTTTGCTTTGGCCTATGACTTGTTGTTAGCGAATACCCTCTTTAGAAAGAGGGAATCCCATTTAGTGACCTTCCGTAGTGGACAACACTCGAGCCAGATCGACTTTATCCTTGCAAGAAGGGAGGATAGGACTGCTTGCCTAGATTGTAAGGTGATACCCGGGGAGTGTGCGGTCCCTCAACACAAGCTTGTAGTGGCGGACTTTTCGTTTTTGGTGCGTGCCCACCGGGACAAACGTATCAAGATTACGAGGACAAAGTGGTGGAAGCTTAGAGGGGAAGCGGCACAATCGTTTAAGGAGAGGATGCTAGGCGAGGGGCCTTGGGAAGAAGGAGAAGAAGATGGGCACGACATGTGGCTGAAGATGGCAACATGTGTACGGAAGGTGGCCTCGAAGTGTTGGGTGTGAGTAGGGGAGGCAAGAAGGAAGCGAAGGACACGGTGGTGGTGGAACGACGAGGTACAAAAGGCTATTAAGGAGAAGAAGGAGTGCTTTCAAGCGCCTCCATCTCGACAAGAGTGCGACCAACATCGAGGGCTATATGATAGCGAAGAGGGCTGCAAAGCGAGCCGTGAGTGTAGCAAAGGGTCGCTTTTGATGATCTTTACCAACGGCTAGGCACGAAGGAAGGGGGAGAAGGACATTTATAGGATCGCTAGGATACGTGAGGAGAGGAAGACAAGGGACATAAACCAAATCAAATGCATCAAGGATGGGACAGATCGGCTAGCTGGCGAAGGACGAGGAGATCAAGGACGGATGGCGAGAGTACTTCGATAAGTTGTTCAATGGGGAGAATGATAGTCCTACCTTTGAGTTGGGCGACTCATTTGACGATACTTGTAGACGCTTTGTGAGGAGAATTCGTGGAGGAGAGATCGTAGAGAGGCTTTGAAGAGGATGAAGGGAGGTAAAGCGATGGGCCCCGATGGCATCCCCATTGAGGTGTGGAGATGTCCGGGAGCGAGAGCGGTAGTATGGTCGACTAAGCTTTTTAACCTAATTTTTCGGTCAAACAAGATGCCTAAAGAATGGAGGCGAAGTATATTAGTACCAATCTTCAAGAATAAGGGAGATGTTCAAAGTTGTACTAACTAACGGGGATTAAGCCGATGAGCCATACGATGAAGCCGTGGGAGAGGGTTATCGAGCACGCCTACTTAAGGACGACAAGTGTGACCCAAAACCAATTTGGGTTCATGCCCGAGAGGTCGACCATGGAGGCGATTTTCTTAGTACGACGTTGATGGAGAGATTTAGGGAGCGAGAAGAAGGACTTGCACATGGTCTTTATTGACCTCGAGAAGGCGTATGACAAAGTACCGAAACGTCATGTGGTGGGCCTTAGAAAAACACAAAGTCCCAACTAAGTACATTACCCTCATCAAGGATATGTACAAAGATGCGGACGATATGTGTTCGGACATGTGATGGCGATACCGGTGACTTTCCAATTAACATAGGACTACATCAAGGGTCAAGATAGCGAGCCCTTATTTATTTACTACGGTGATGGATGAGGTTACAAGGGATATATGGGGTGATATCCCTTGGTGTATGCTCTTTGCCGATGATGTGGTGCTAGTGGATGAGAGTAGAGCGGGGTAAATAGGAAGTTGAGTCGTGGAGGCACACGCTAAGAGTCGAAAAGGGTTCGGATTGAGTAGGACCAAGACCGAGTATATGATGTGCGACTTTAGCCCGACTAGGCACGAGGATGGGGATGTCACCGGATGGACAAGTGGTGGTCAAGAAGGATACTTTTCGGTATTTAGGATCTATGCTACTGAAGGATGGCGACATTGATGAAGATGTTAGACATAGAATCGCAAAGCGAGGTTGGCTAAAAGTGGCGTCAAGCTTCGGCATCCTATGTGACAAGAGGGTACCACGAAGCTAAAAGGGAAGTTCTATAGGGGCGATTCGCCCGCGGCGATCTTTGTATGGTCTTTGAATGTTGGCCTACAAAAAGGCGACATGTCCAACGGCTAAGTGTGACCGAGATGCGTATGTTGCGTTGGTTTTGCGGGCATACTAGAAGGGATAGAGTTCGAATGAAGATATTCGGGATAGGGTCGGGGTGGCTCCTATCGAGGAGAAATTGATTCAACATCGGTTGAGATGGTTTGGACATGTTCAACGGAGGCCTCCCGAGGCGCCGGTGCGTAGTGGAGTTCTAGAGCGGGTAGATAATGTAAAGAGAGGTAGAGGCCGACCTAGGACCGACTTGGGACGAGGCGGTTAAGCGAGACCTTAAGGAGTGGAATATCTCCAAGGATTTAGCTTTGGATAGGAGCGCTTGGAGGCTAGCTATTAACGTGTTCGAACCATGACTTTGTTTCCTTTTCTATCTACCCTAATCTTTATCCTTTTGTCTTGTGCCTTTCTATGTTCTTTTTGTACCGCATTTCATATGGGTTTCATCTCTAGCCTACCCCAACTAGCTTGGGACTAAAGGCTATGTTGTTGTTGTTGTTATTGTAAACATGCGGGAGAGCTGTGTATCATTGTATTAATTGAAGAAAGAGTCGCACATAGACTAAATCACCGGTTAAAACAAAAAAGGCGACCCAACAACTACAGCAGTCCTTAGACTGCTCCTCTGGCAGGAAATCCCCTTAGCTCCTGCCAGAGTGCCAGACTCCAACAATGAGCTTCATCCCTTGCCAACGCCAAAACCATGTTAACATTTGGGGCTGCACCATTGAAACACAATCATTCCTAAGCCACCAAATGCTCCATGCTCCCAAAATGACTAGAGAATTCAGACCCTTCCTCAATTTTCCGCTAGCAGCAAAATCAACTTTTGTCCACCAATCATCACAGGATTGGTCAGAAGGTTGTGGAGCAAGTGATGCAACTCCAAAAAAGTGACAGGAGGCAACACACTAAAATTACCAATGTCAAATACAAAAAATTATATGATAAATCCTAGGCAGACTGTAGTTAGGATGGTAAGAACACCAATTTACTAACCTTGAGGAACATCTCAGGGGTACATCAAAAATTTTGTCCACCTCAGAAGCATTAAGAACAGGCTTAAATGCGTTTATGTCTGAAAGTATGCCAACAATAGGAACAACTACCAGAAGATGCTGCCAAAGACATGCAGGACAGTATTTATAATCATGAATCTTAAGTGCTCCCTCCAACCATAAATTTAAAGTCATTTAGGATAGCGGAAGGTGGAAATGAAACTATTAGTATCCATAAAAATATGATATCTAAAATAAACAAGACTATATGTTATGTAACAGATTTTCATGAGGAATCTACAAGCATCTTACATTATAAATCTATCTAATTTTTATATATTAATGGTTGAAGTTGAAAAAAACTGACATCAATCCTAAAATGACACTTTACATTCAAGTATACAATACTACGACTACTCTACTACTATTGAATTAAAGTTGATTCAGGCATCATAATTTGTTAGGGGCATCAATCATTAGTGACATCAAAGACTGGCACTTAGGATTCAGTTTGAATATGTCATTTCATGATTTACTGAAATACGGGGTCACATGTCAGTGAGACAAGGGATAGATGTATTTTTTGGGGGTGGCAAAAATTTTGTATGTGACTCTTGCACAGAAAGGAGGAAACCTGAATCCTGACCTACTTGATTAGACAGTACAAATTTGGCAGCTGAATTTTAGGACTTTAGCTTCTGCTCTACATCTGAATGATATGGATTGACAAAACGGCATGGTTATTTTATGAATTTCACATGAATTTCATCATCATGTGATGATGTGGATAAGAACCACTGTAATCTTGAGACTTAAAGAGTAGCAATTACACTTTAAAGACTAAATTTATCACATGATCTGAAACAAAGAGTTGATGATAGATTAATTATAGACTCTTAATTATAATATAATCATGAACAAGACCATCAAGAATAGGAAGATGCCCATGTGTACGAGCACAGCTCCTTAAGAACAAAGACAATATGTACCGTCTTGACAAGCTGGATAGTTCAAACATAGGAATGACAGCATAATTTGGTTAATATCATGTAACAACATACAGTATAATTTCCATATTTTTGATAGGTAAAGCACTTTCTGTGCAATTCATTTTTGCGGTCTTGTTCACAAAAGATTTTTTAACAGAGTAACTGTGATCTCTTATAGAAATTCTCAACAAACCTATAACAAGATCGTGAGTGAAGTTAGTTTAGTGGCACACATGTGTTTTGGGTCTGATATTTGAACAACAAAAAGGGAAAACCCCATGCTCCCCCATTGATAATTTACTGAATGTGAGAAAATATTCCATAGGGATTTAAGTGAGAACAGAAGTATACTTTGGACAAGCAATGTTCAAGCGATGTAACAATGGTAACCAGAGCTGGATCAAGCCCAATCTCCTCTTTTTGACTCCCTTAATGCTGTTGCTGTATCATCAGCATCACCCTCCTCAGCCTTTCCACCTGGTAATGCAACTTCCCCTGAAAATTACAGATGGAGAAAACACATTCAGAAAAAAAAAAGATGGACAAAAGTGGCCACCTGTCATGTTCATGACCTCATCAAATATTACCTACAAGTTTTCATGGTTTTAAAAGTAAGGGTCCATTTGTGAGCCTGATTTTCCAAATGTAAAAGAAATTGCAAGCCTAATCTGAACAGAGCAGAAGTCAAGGTTAGCTGTGCTTGGATTAATGTTGCCTCAGCTTTGTTCCATTCAGGGAAAACCTGTTAATTACCACTCCTGTAAGCCTTTTCCTGAGCCAGGGAAATAAGGCCTTGATCCCTGGTACCAACAACAACAACAACAACATAGCCTTTTAGTCCCAAGCTAGTTGGGGTAGGCTAGAGATGAAACCCATATGAAACAAGTATAAAGGACCACACACACAAAGGCATAAGACAAAAGGTAAAGATGGTAGCTTGGATCCCTGGTACTTTAAGATACAATTAGTAGGCATCTGCAGCACCTAATTTTAGTATTTAATTGGTTTGTCACGGTTAGACCCAAACATAGGGATATATTGCCATTATTCTAGCATGTATTAAGGATAGTCAACTCATTAAGTGGTGTGATGATCAGGTTAGCTAATACATGAACAAACCACTGGAAAAAAATGGCCGTGATTCCATTTTTAATGCAGTATGCTGTGACATTTTATGAGAAAAACAAACACATCTATCGTTCTGAATACAAGAAATGATCACGAACACTTTGCAAGTCTCTGGATGCTTCTTTTTTTTCGTTGGATGCTTTTCGAGAAAAGAGCATAATCAAAATCTGAAACAGGAGTACAGGACATGACCACAAACATCATTCTGACATAATATAATCCAACTTTCGAACACCATAATGTAGCATAATTGAACAGAGAGTGCCACGGAAGCCTGGAACAGGGACCAATCACAGGAAATTCCTCCTCTGCTATGCTCCAAATTTCGGCAGGTACCGAGAGCTTTTAAAGCTGAACCCAAAAATCTCAAAACTAAGCTCCATACCATCGCGTATAGTTACATATTTTCCCCATCAACGACGCTACGCTTTTACCAAGGTTGGGATCGATTTCGCGGGAGAAGCAAGCAAGCGACGAAAAGTGTGTGAGGTGCTCACCGGAGTGAGTGGAGAGTGAGGAGGAGCGCTTGGTGAGTATGACTCGGAGTTCTCCGGCGGCGCCCCGGAAGAGGCAAACCAGAACGGCGGCCCTCCGTGGCCGGAACAGCTCGCCGGTGGCAGGAGCGGGGCCACCGCGGCTGAGGGTTCGTACGGGGAGGGGCCCGGGCGGTGGAGCCTCAGGCGGCGGACGAGCGCCTCCATGTCCGTGCCGGGACCCACCTCCTCTTCCATGGCGGTGGGAGTCCGAGCTGGGATTGGAGAAGCTGGTGCCCGGTGAGACAGGCGATCTCCGGAGGATTTTTGCCGGTTTGGTTTGGGTTCACACCACCTCAGTGTCTGTCTGAAAACCACGCCTGGGGTTAGATGCTGCTGCTGCCTGGCGGAGGTCCCTAGGCCAACTCCGTTGACTTCGCTCACTGCACGACTGATTAGGCTCACAAATGGAGATCATATCTCAACAAAGAGATCATATGTCAACAATGGATTCAGTACAACAATGTGATGTATACATACGAATATATGATCCAATTACATCCGAGCAAGTGCTCGATCTCACCAACAGAATCAATCAACATGTATGATTTGTGGACTGTGGTGTATCATATATGAACATTGATCTAAACATAAATGCCACTATAGTGTTAGGTGAAAGATTGTGGAAAGAATCTAAATTAATACGACATCAAGTGATTTGGACTCCTCTTTGATTCTTTCTATAGACTCTGTTGGTGCAACATCCTGTACTCCAAATAGCATACAGCTGAGATAGCAGCGTAGGCACTAGTGTTTAGCAAGTCCTGCTAGCATTGAAGAGCAGTCCTTTGTGAACTTTGGTAATTTGAAATGTGCGCTTCGCTCTGGAAAGTCTGGTGGTCGCTGGTATACAACTGAAGCGGCATGGATCAAGATGCGTGCAGTCAGACCCCAGATTAAGTACTTCTGGGTTCCTTTCTCGTAAGTGAAGTAATGAACTGTGAATGCCTGGCCCATCTTTTCTCGCTCCTCGGATGTCCTGTTCTCATCCTGTGTACCATTTATAGCAAATTGGCCATGGGATAAATGGATCTAAGGGTCAAATGAAAATGATACATATCCTTCGGTATTTGCAATTGTTAGTTCTGCCAGCCAACCTATCATAGTTTGCTATTCTCTACAATAATGTAATTACACACTATCATGATGACCATGCACTCAACATGTGTTTTAACCAGGTGGTGTTCTTTAGTAAAACTGCATAAGGCAGTTACATTTACTATGTTATCAAAAATTACATGACAGATCTTAGCATGGTGCGAGCACAAAGTTACTAACCTTGAGGAACATCTCCAGGGGTACATCAAATAATTCATCTACCTCAGCAATATTAAGAGCAGGTTTAAATGCTTGTCTGTCTAACAGTATGCCAACAACAGGAACAACTACCAGAAGGTGCTGCAAGGACATGGATTTTTTAGTGAAGAATCCTGAGATTAAATAATGAAATTACTATAGACCATAAGTTTATCACTTCAAATAATGCTAAAATTGTTCATAAATATAAAGGGAAGTCCTGACCTACTTGACAGAACACTTTACTAAAATTCTGGGAAACAATTACTCCTCGCCCCTATCTATACTCCAAATCCTAAACAAGACCACCAGAACTAAGAAAATGATCATGGCGTCACTGCTTAGAAGGTAATGACAAACTGCACCATCTGAATAAGCTTAGTAGTTCCAATGTAACAATGGGAGCACAGTTTTGGTCCAAACCATACTACAAAATCAAAAGTTTTGCATTTTAGATAAGTAAAACACTTGATATGCAAGTCATTCAATAGAACTCATTTTCTCGATCCAAATTGTAGTTCACTTTTGGCTTTTCTAGATACATTGATTTTTCTTTATGCACCTAGTTATACACTATGCCTAGATACATAGTACAAGAAGTGGATCTAGAAAAGCCAAAGTGAACTACAATTTGGAACGGAGAGAGAGTACAATAGTAATCCAAGATTTTGGAAGGATAGTAATACAAATCAATGCTGGATGCATAATGATTGTTATTCTGAAGTTATAATAAAAAGGAATGATTGTTGAATGTGGCCTGGCAAGAAAGAACAACCTATGTATGATCATCAAGACATCTATAAGCAGATCCAGAGTAAAATTGTTTTGGCTGCACATGCATGTTTGGTTAAAAAGTCTGAAAAAGCAAAAGGATGAGAGTTTTAAGCTCTTCCACTGATGCATCATGACTCCGTGGCAGGTGTACCCAATTTGAGAGAATTTTCTGTAGGGATTCAAGTGAGAACAAAAGGCACGCACCTTGGACAGGAAGTGTTCAAGAGAGGCAACCACTGTTACGAGAGCTGGATCAAGTCCAATCTCCTCCTTTGACTCCCTTAATGCTGTTGCTGCATCATCAGCATCACTCTCCTCGGCCTTCCCTCCCGGCAATGAAACTTCACCTGAAAATCACAGATGGAGGAAACAGAACTATGAACAAATGCAAAAAGTTGTCCCACAAACTAGAATTGATCTATATTCTGCATGTTTTCAAGAAAGCTAAGCTCAAATGTAGATGTTGATTTGAGATGAGCAAGTTCTATAAGGCAACCAGAAAGATATGACAAAGTTCTCTATAGCAAGGTCTTTAGGGTAACTAAGCTCCTGTTGTTCCTTTTGTTGTCCTTTGGTACCTCTTCTGTTTCCTTTACGTCGTTTCTATTTCTGTTATCCTTTTGTGTGTGTGTGTGTGTGTGTGTGTGTGGTGGGTGTGGGGGTGGGGGTGTTGAGACCAATGGCTTTCCTCTGCTATAAAGAAAACGCAGGGCACCTGCCATTTACCCTGAAAAGAAGGCAAATTCACTTGTGTCATGATTTACATCTTGTGCTCCTTTTTGTATTCTTATTGCTCCAAGTGTAAAAAGATATTGTATGGCAAACAAACTTTGAGCACGGAAGAAAGCTAGTTTGGCCAACTCAACCTAATTTTTATATCCAGGGACAAACCCAAATTAGTTCAACTTCCTGAGATGAAGCCTTTGTTCTGAGTCATGATTTAATCCAGGGCAATAAGCACTCTAGGCAACACCACACAATTCTTTTAACTCTTAATTCCATTTTCCATTTAATGCAATAGTAACATAACCCAAATTTCACACAGTTTAGCTTCTGTCAAAGAACAAGCTTCTCACAAGTTTAAAAGCTTACAATACATTAAAGTCATGGAGGGAGCAGAATAAGCTGAAGATGCCCCAAGGAGCATGGGAATACTACAGATGAGCACAGGGAGGAGATGCGTGTTGGGATCCAATTGCCCATGTTTCACTAGCTAATGTTCATTATCCTGGGATGTAATCTGAACCTAGTAGCTTTGATATTGAATTCCATGTGTATGCTGCGTCAAAACTTGGGGGCCCTGAATTTGGAAGCCAGGGAGCTATGAGAGCAATGTATTAAACTAAAAACCTATTTGTCCTGTTACTTGATGCATATGGATGGATAGGTGGCGTTGTGCCCTGCAACTCTAAAAGAAGTTCACATGTACTTCTACAACAGTTGCCCAATTCTTTAGTTCATTTTCTTTAGCCGAAATTCACAGAGCCACATGAGTGATATGCAACTTACTAGCTAAGAAGAGGAAAACAACAGACAAACCTATATAAAACCCAACTTCCCAACCCGTCGCGTGCATTGGCACATTTCCGCCTTAACAGCAGGCCAGGCAAAAATAATAAAAATAATCATAAAAAAGCGAGCTCAGCAACTGCTCACCGGGGTGGGTGGAGAGGGAGGACGAGCGCTTGTGAGGATGACGCGGAGCTCGCCGCCGTCGCCCCGGAAGAGGCAGACGAGCACGGCGGCCCTCCGCGGCCGGAACAGCTCGCCGTCGCCGGCGACGGGCACCGCAGCCGGCTCGGGGTCGTAGGGGAAGGGGGGCGGCCGGTGGAGCCTCAGGCGTCGTATGAGCGCGTCCATTTCCGCGCCGGAGCTCCAGTCCTCCCCGCCATGGCCGAGATCGGAGGGAGTTGGTGGAAATGACACGGGGGTTTTGGTATGCACAATGGTCAATGGCGGTCACCACCTCGACACCTTCTCAGTACGATTATTTGTTATACAGAAATTCTAGTATTTCTTTTTCCGAACCGGGTTCGAATTTTTTTACCGTGTTCCAAAACATGACTTTGATGGCTACATTTGGCTACCTTTCTAACCTGTGTTACAAGGCACATATTTCTTACAGTTTAAACTTACTAGTTCGATTATTATTTTTTTAGTTTAAACTTTTCTAACTTCATCTATGTTTTTAGAAAATATATTAAACCTACAAGTTCAAATAAATATACTATTAACACATTTTATAGAGTGCACTTTTTGAAAAAGATCAAAAAAAAAACTTTGGGCAAAAAAAGTAAACAATAATTTAGAATCGTGAAAGCATTTCTAAATGCAAGGGATTATACGCAAGAGTGTGTCATCGTGCACTCCGGTAAAAGATCGAAACTAGCAAATCTTGAGAAATTAGTCCTTTTTTTTTTTTTTTTTTTTGCGCTCAAAATGTAATGGATGCATGACTTACCATAAGGTCTGGTTTGGACATTTTGCTTTATTAGTGCAACAATGTTTTTAAGCTTTGGCTCTACGGAGAACTCCACTAGCGAAGCTAAAAATGCTTTTTCATGTAACGTTAGGTAAAATAGCTCCTCGTCATACATAGTATATGAAAAATATAGAATCTTTAATATGTACTTCCTCGGTTTTAAATTGTAATTAGTTTTTTAGCTTTTCAAGATGCATTTCTTTTTGCTATGCATCAGTACATACAGTATAACCAGGTGCATAGAAAAGAAAAGAATGATTCGAAAAGTCCAAAAGTGAACTATAATTTGGAACGGAGGGAGTATTGTTTTTATCCCATTTTTTTTTTCTTTCGTCCGCATATCTTCTTCATCTCCATCTCTACCTTGCCGCACATCAAGGAGTTGTCCATCTGCACCGACACGGAGGAGGTCGCCATTTACACATGTCTTACGCCATTTTAGTTCCCCTCCATCCCACCTCGCAAGGATGGGCTCATCGTCCGCCCAGTCCATTGTTCCAACCATTGTTTTCTTGTATCCTCAAGGAGCCGGCCGACCCACGCCGCTGGCGCGCACTACTCGACTTGTTGCGGCCGACCGTCCTCCTACTTATGCCCGATGGAGGAAGGACAATTTGGGAAGGGTGCATGCATAGGTGTGGAAGATCTAGAGGAATCCATATTTTTCGGCTCCCACAATGAATCGTGGCTCAAGAGGATGTTTTTAGGGTAGGTGGATCCCGTTTGGCTTGTGGAGCCATAGAGCTAAGGCCTTCGGCCATGTCATAGTGATGCCAAGAGAATATTGAATATATGGGCCCATGTATAGTATCGCACCGATGCCTAGTGAGATACAATGTGAAATTTTTGTTGGCACTACTATAGGTCCCACATGATATATTAAAAATTGGTAAAATTGTTGTTCGTTGCTTGCTTTTTATTGGGCTCTAGCATTAAAAAACAGTTTTTGAGGAAGATGGCATCGGTGCCTCTACTTGCCCCCTCCTAGTTTTACAAATCCAAGCACCGGTGGGTGTAGTGGTGAGAGAAATGCCTAAACACTCTCTCTCTCTTCATTTTTTTTTTTTTTTTGAGAATGACACGAACATAACGCAGACGCTCACAACACGCACGCACACTCACCCCTATGAACACACACGACGTAAACCCTACCCCTATGAGCACCTCAGGAAGGGACCGGCACCCGGCAGATCCGGAGATTCTCGAAGTCACCATTGGCACCTCGTCGTCGACGGAACGCCGCTACCACTTAATGCATAACGCCGAAATCACGGGAAAATCCCAAAAAGGTGCGAGCACCGGGTTTTGAACCCTGGTGGGTAGCGTCCCCACTGGACCGTCCTACCATTAGACTACAAGCCAATTCGCACTCTCTCTCTCTCTCTTCATTTGGGCATCACTCTACATGCACACAGAGGAAGGCCTAACAAATGAGCCTTAATATAGTAGAAGCATCGATAAGACCCACATAAGATTGAACATGGTGCTTATCTCTAGTGGATAGAAGGCACAACCTACGGCGCAAACCATTCAAATTCTTTGCTTAAAGAAATTGTGATATATAGATGCATATACACTATAAGATAAATCTTTTTTTTTACGAATTTGCCTCATAGTGCATAGTGCATGCTATATATATAAATTTTGTTAATTTTGTATGAACTTCTACAAGATATTTTTTGGGTCTCAACTTTTGTGTTAATGTACATAAAAAGATATATTGTGGTGTGCATCGTTATATATATATTTTTATTTTATAAACAACTCTTAGGCCCCATTTGGATCTTTGAATTGAATTCATCGTAATATATTATGGTTTAGGTTCATATTTGAGTTAGGCTATATGGTTTCTATAATATTGGTTAAGTTGGACAGTAGAAACATAGCATAATGAACTATAGAATCCATTAGGATCCATTATCATCTCTCACTAAATGAATTTGAGATAGACTTATATGTGAACTTTGGAAAGTTTTGGAATCTCAAAGTCAAAGCCAAATAGCGTAATCCATTAAGTAGATTCCAATTCCTCTAAAACAGGCCCTAAGTATATTCTTACGGAGTTTTAATGGTTCCATCGAAGATGCGATTTTAATCGAGCATTTTCATTTCCATATCCATCATCACACTCCAAACTCCGAATAGGACTTCACAGTTGGTAAGGCAAGCTCCAAGCTGTTCGCTTCACCATATTGTCAATAGCTTCGCAAAGTATTTCGCCAGTCTGATACACATAAATAAATACTCCAATATCAAAGTTTACTGCTTTCTGCTTTCTTGACCTTTTTTTTTTTTTTTCTCACTATTGGATTCAAAGCATTGTCGGAGTGTATCACCATCCATTCATCTTCCATGTGGTCTTGGACGTTGTTTGGCTCCATGAATACCGGCCGGACCTTCAACGCTTCTGAAGCTTACAAAAGGCCGTTGTTCACCGCGGAAGTACCTCTGAATTCCCAAGGCAAATATCCAAAGATCGATTTTTTTTTTTTTAAGAAAATGGCAAGAGCTCTGCCTTTCAATTAAGGTTACAAAAATGAGATGTTTATATACAAAGAATATGCGAAGATAGATATATACTAGATGAGTCTCACATCACCTCAACGAGAACAGATGCATGGAACCTACCTGACTCGACTCCAGGCAACCTATTTTCGTACCATGTCCCCGTGTCCACGAAAATAAGAACCAAATCTTTGAAATCTCCTCCGACACAAAGGAAGAGATGAAATCCACTGTAATTCAGCCCCACTCCAGATCTGTGCAATTACTTTGTTACTTCGGTTCCTCCCTTGCTTGTACAATACAACACTCGCTATAACGAAAGCTACTGTATTTCTTTCTCTCGTTCCCATAGAATTAGTAGGAGCGAGTGAAGCCATCATTTTTTTAGCTTCGCCATTTCCGGCTCCTCATATCAGAGGGAGTAGTAGAATTGTTGAAGCTCCAAACAGCTCCAAAAACCTTAACCCCACAATCAAAAGTATAAAAATTAATTTGAGAACACATAAATGTTACATAGCATGCCGCATTTTGGTTCATAGCATGGCTTGTTGGGCACATAAATGTTACAGCAATATTTTTTCACTATGAACTTGTTCAAAGTTAAGCTAATTTGACCTGCACAAATTACATGTTTTGTGGATGAAGGAGTAGTACAAAGCAGATTCTGGATTAATGCAGTCATGCTAATTTTGTGTCCTCAGCAAGGTCAACGGCACAATATGGACATGGAATTTGAGGCTTCGCAATAAGAGGGACCAACAGAAGCCAGCCAACATCAGCTCACAGCAAGAGCTTGAGAGGTGTGGATCAAGCACATATATGCAGAGAATGGTTTTAAGGTTTCCACTCTCCAGGCATCAGGGTCATCCTAGAGTTCAAATTAAGTATGAGTAGGCAATGTCTGGGTACCTAACTCAAATTCTAGCATCATGCTCATTTTTCTGTTCGTTCTTCATAAGATTAAGATTTAACAGTCTATTTTGATTGGTAACCTCCTTGAGAAGGGGAAGTGACGAGGTTCAGCAGTTTCTTCAGCCTTTAGGGAAAGAGATAATATCTCTTGATTTTTAATCTCTAGGACTTGAACATTTTCATTTCTACGGAGAAACTGTGAGACTATTAATTTTAGTACCTCATTTACCTAATTGTTAGCTAAATACTCAACTAACAATATATCACTAATTGGGCCAAATTAACTAATATTCTAATGAGCTATTAGCTAGCTAACTATTAGTAGCTAAATGGATCCAAACAGGGCCATAATCATATCAATGTTATTTGTTGTCACTAAAGGGACCATATACTAATTCAGTTGTTATCCAAAGATCAGCATCCAGACAATCTATATGGAACTTTGGAAAGTTCAGGCGACCTGTAAGGAATTTTTATGTTAGAAAAGATGTGCTTGTGAAGATATATGTATAATGTATGCCTCCATTGCACACTGTATTCATATTCAGCCATGCCAATTCACACAATTTTGTTTCCATGGCTTGAGCACTTCATATTCACTGTGTTAGCTCTACAGCTTTGTAGGACGATTCATTTCATTTCATAGGCCTGGATTTGCTGAATTAATGAGTGTTATCCCCATAGTTTTACTACTATACATAGTTACCAATGAAATGCCTAACCATTAAAAATCAGCAGTGAAGCCAACAAAATTTGAATCCGAGTTCATTGCACCCTATGATATCAGAAAGAAAAGCAGGCAACAAAATCAAACAGCTGAGGACAAGGGATACAGTGCCTAGTTCCAAGGTAGAGTTGAGGCAGAATCATCATGCTACTGTTGTTGCTACATAAGCTTCCAGTACTTGAGGAATATCTTCGTGGTATCTATCGACATACCTTTCCTTGAACTTCTTTTCCGACATTGTCATATGGCTCATCCTGATGTCTTTCTTGATGACACCCCTGGACACCAGTATGTCAAGCACCCTGTACCTCGGCAATACCCGCTTCTCATGGCTGAAGGAAAGAATAGTCGGGGACGATGCCAAGTAATCAGGGTCCCAGCCAAGCTTTTCAGCAAACTGCATGCATTTCTTGACCTTGTCCTCGGACACCGTCATGCAGTAGGGGTGCCTGACAAATGCCCGTCTGACCTGCTCCTCGGTCCACCCCAGGTTGACGTAATTCTGCATCCTGCTGTCCCATTTTGACTGGTGCATTTTGGCAAACACCCCAAAGGCGTAGGGGAAGATGCCGGAGTTTGGGCTTACCCCCAGGTCTTCCATGGCAGCCAAGCCCTCGTAAAAGCGGGTGGACCTGTGCACAAGCGCCTTGGGGTGGGTGGTGACGAGCTTGATGAGGACCCTCCTCCGTGACGCCGTGGTCGCGGAGCACCTGGAGCTTGGGAAGCAGGACGATCTCGAGGTTGTCGTAGATGAGCTCCATGGACTGCTTGACGGCGGCGAGCACGTTCTCTTCGCTGCCGAGGAGGTTCCTGAGGAGTCTGAGGTTGGGGCGAAGGCGGGTGTCGAGCCCCGAGGTGAGGATGCGGTTGGGGCTCGCCAAGAGGAAGCGGCGCAACTCGGCCGGGGAGAGGCCGAGCTCGCGGAGGTAGAAGTCCAACTTAGCGCCAAGTATGGCCGAGGAGAGGACCGCGGGGTACGCGGCGACGAGACGCGCGACCGAGGCGGGGGACAGGCCGAGCGTGTCACGGAGGAGCGCGAGCACGGCGCGCGCGTTCTTGGTGGAGCGGAGGTTCACGCGCTCGGCCGCCTTCGCGGCGTCGGCATCTTCGAGGCCGCAGGAGTGGCGGAGGAAGTGGACCGTGAGGGAAGCCTGGTCGCTTACTCCGGGCCCACGCTCTGCGGAGGCGGCGGCGAGGGCGGAGGAGACGCGGGAGATCGGGGCCGCGCCGCCTACAAGCTGTTCGACGAAATGTCGGAAAGGCGCGGAGGCGCCGGCGGCTG
The DNA here is from genome assembly GCA_015847255.1 of Hyparrhenia diplandra. NCBI lineage: Eukaryota > Viridiplantae > Streptophyta > Magnoliopsida > Poales > Poaceae > Hyparrhenia > Hyparrhenia diplandra. The sequence goes on from JADLZK010010538.1 coordinate 67,493, forward strand.
GCACACCCTCGAGCGAGCCGCGGCCAAGGATCCGGCGGAAGAAGGACCCGAACTCGGGGAGGCTGCGACGGAGCATCTGGCAGCGGCGAGGAGGGAGGAGGGGAAGATTGCCCGGTTCTGTGCTCAGCCCCTCGCTCCGGCGGCGGCGCGAGTTGGAGTCGTGGGTGGGTGGTTGGGGATTTTGGACGGGGGTTGCGGCACCGGCGCATGGCAGGGTATCGAGAGGCAATTGGCAAATCATTCGAAACTACTGGGCCTTGGCAGGCATAGGGCCCATGCAGGGACGAAATGCTAACTGGGCTATCGTTTGGCCCAGATGGCTTTACAGCAAGCAGCCTACGGAGAAGGCCCAGAGGATGCCTCTTCCGTCCAAAAGCCGAAAATTTCCTAGCGCCCGCAAGCGGCTAGGGTTTCACAGCACCCGCGCGTTCGCTGGCGGAGCTGCAGTGCCCTCGCCTCTTCCCCATCCCGAGCCAGGTGCACGCTCGCGGCCCCGCCATGGAACAACCCCTGCGTGGTAATCCTGTCGCCGCCATGCGCAGGATCTGAACTTTCTTTGCCGTCTCCGGTCTCCCCGACGCCATTGGAGGCGGCGAGACGCGAGATGACGCGCGGCCGCCACCGCCGCCCTACCACGCCGACTACTTTACCAGACGACGACGACATCCTCTCCGAGATCCTCCTCCGCCTACCGCCGCGGCCCACCTCGCTCCCCCGTGCCTCGCTCGTCTGCAAGCGCTGGCGCCGCCTCATCACTGATCCCCACTTCCGCCGCCGCTTCCGCTCCCGCCACCCGAATCCCCGGCTTATCGGCTTCTTCGATGAATTTCTGAAGTTCCCTTTCTTCAGATCTGTAATGGAGCCGTGGCATCTCACCGTACCCAAGCGCTTCAGTCTGCCCATCGTTGATGAGAAGGATGCATGTGACAGTGGCACGTGGAGAATCTTCGGATGTCGCCACGGACGCGTGTTCCTCTACAACTGGAAGGAGAAGGAGATAGTCGTGTGGGATCCCCCAACAGGCGACCACCGCCAGGTTGCCGTTCCGCTGGAGTTCGATGACCACAAAGAGAGGATAATCTGGAACGGCGCAGTACTCTGTGCTGCTGCCAGCGATCACAGCCACGTCCACGGTGGATTCGGCTCCTGCCCCTTCAAGGTGGCCGTGGTTGGTGTTACCCTCGATCACACACAAGTGTTTGCCTGCATTTACTCATCACAAACAGGCAAATGGAGCAATCTCGTCTCAGCAGCTGTTCCATTTCAGGTTTCTTTTGTTCGTCATCCTGGTGTCCTGGTTGGCAATGCCCTGTATTGGATGCATCTTGGTCATGGCTGTGGCATTGCTGAGTTTGATTTGGACACACATACTCTAGCGTTGGTTGAGTGTCCTTCCGGTGCAGATTTTAAAAATGGCAGTCATGGAATCTTGCTAGCACAAAATGGCGTCCTGTGCATGGCTATTTGTTCAGGCAAGAGCCTCCAAGTGTGGGAGAGGAAGGTTTGTCCTGAAGGTGTTGCCAACTGGGTGCTGAGGAAGTCTGATCAGCTGCAGAAGATTCTTGGGCAGAGGTCTAGTATGGTTATACTTGGTTATTCTGATGATATCAATGTGATGTCACTATGGATTGATGGCAGTTACTACTTTCTACAACTCAACTCCCTGCAGTTCATAGAACTTTGGGAAACATATGTCATCTCCTCTAATCATCCCTATGCAAGTATCTATGATTCAGGTAACTGCTTGTCTATATTTATTTAAAAAGAATCAAAATTGTTCACAGTACTTAGTTGTCATGTTTCTTCTCTTTTTAATGTTACACTATGAGCTTTACCACTGCGTGCCTATTAATTTTATCATTATCAATGAGCCATCGTTATATTCACCAATGGTTGGTCGTTTCTATGTTATGTGGGGAAAATTTGATAAGTTATCATATGCATAGCAGTAAACAATGGGAGCATGATTATTGTCAAGTTTACTCAATGGTTACTTGAAAGTTTTTCTTTTTTTTATGTGTGTACACAAATTCATGTATATATTTAGCTATGTTACTTATCTTTCTAGCATTTAACTGTGTAATGTATCAATACAGATGCAAAATAAGCATTAAAGAAAATATTTTTTTTGACAAGAATCATCTAATCTAATGTATGAAATGAGTAATTTGATGACACATTTCAAAGAGTACTGATATTTTTTCATTTAATATTCCTACATGTCTTTGTAGATAATCTTTCCATATTGATCTTGCTATACACCTCTTTCTTTAAGAAAACTAGCATTCTGTCAAGGTGTTATGGGAGTGATGCTATAAGTGATGATGTATGTGAGGGATTTTAAAGCATTTACTCCTAATCTATATCTATATCTAAATGAGTTATCTGATTATATCATTGTGATTGCACTTTTAAAGAAGTTTCAAAACTTCTGCACCAGATTTCTCAGAGAATTTGAATATAGTGGTCATGTCTATGAGGTACCTCACATGAACTATTAGCCTTTCAATTTACAAAAAGAAAATGTTTTTGGTATTAGAAACAGTATACCAAGTTCTGGCTACTATGTCGAACATAAGTGCAAGGTAACAAAACATTTTGTGTCTTGTGAACAACACTTATATGAATATGAAAGACACTTTAGAATCCTTAGGTCAAATATTAGAATATGTACCATGGATATATGTTGAAGCATTCAGATTGATTGACAACTTCAACTCTACTAAATTAGATTTATAAACTATAATAAGATACTTTCATAGCTTCTTATTTGTTACTAGTTTCACTAACATATAGAAATTAATTGTAAAACTTTGTCTTAGAGATTCCCAAATATTTGTAGTATAGAAAGGAATAATCTTTCATGTGACATAGTGATTCTTCTTAAACTGAAATTTTCATCACCTGTGTCTACACTTGGGAATGGACGTCCATGTTGTTGACATATCCTGATGGCATATCTGGGATTGAGATTTTTTGCCATTGGCAAGTTCCGCAGTAAAGGAATTGTCCTTGTAAAAGAACAGAGGGAATGCCATCTATTGTTGAAATAGTAGTCCTGCTGCAGGTTATGAACTAATATGCACTAAAAATATTGTGTATAAGCTCAAAAGATAGCAATCAAGTATTTTTGGTGTCTTTATCCTTCTCCATTGAGTAGAAATTAAAAAACAGTAATACATGGTTAGCTCTTCTTATATGCTTACGATACGAAGTAGAGACTAGGTGTTTCTAGTTGCTGTGTTATGCCCCTACCACACCTAGTTTTTTACCCCTGTTCCGCTAGGCGGTGATTAAGCGTGCCTAATCGCGAATCGAAGGTCAGCGCCTTGCCTATGTGGGTAGGCGGACCCCAGGCGGTGGCGGCTCGGCGGCGGCGGTGGTGGGGAGGTGGAGGGGGCAGGAAGAGGAGCAGGTGGTGGTGGATCTGGCGGCAGGGAGGGAGGGGTGGCGGTGGTGCAGGCGGGCGGCATGTGCGGGTGCGGGGGGGTGAGGCTGGGAGGAGGAAGAGGAGCAGGCGGCATGTGCGGGTGCGTAGAGAGCAGAATTTTTTTTCCTTTTGAGGAGGGTAGAGAGCAGATTTTGATGAGCCTTTGATGGGCCTGTATAAGGTGGGGTAGGCTGCTTTTGATGGCCCTTTCTATCCAACTCTATATACCTGTCTTCTATTTCTTTTCTTTTTTTGTAAGGTAATATATGTATATTATATATGTGTATTTGTGAATAGGTTCGATTACTCCCGACTAGGGGCTAGGCTGAGGGTCAACGCCTAGAATCCATCTAGCGCCTAGCGAAACAGGGAGTTTTACTACTGATGGAGGCATTAAGGTAAACTTGTAGCAAAAATTTCAATAGCAGGTTAACATTTGAATTGTTCTTTGTCTTCACTGTTAATTTTCAGCTATGCCTAGTTGTAGTATTCAGAGGATTCAACTTTAGAGAATAAGAGTGTGTTAGTTTGGAGAAAGTGGGATGGGACAGTCCCATCCCAGTTTTTATGGATGAGATGATCTCGTCTCATGTTTGGTTGATAGGTATGGGATAGTCCCTATCTTATGCTTGGTTTGAGGACACTAATAAGTAGGGATCATGCATCTGATGGTGGAACCCAACCGTTAGTGCCTCTTTATTTGTTTCCTTCTTTCCTTTCTGCTTCCTCCAATTGCTCATGCTCGCACTCCATGGCTGGTGGCAGTCTGCGATGGTGGTGGCTAGGCCTGCTCGTCCGTGACTCCACGTCTCTTCCTTGCTCTCAGAAACCTGAGCCCACCTTCCCTCCATCCTCGCCTTTGCAATCCACTCGTCCGCCCTCGATTTGTCCCAATAATCTAAAACTGGTTCTATTCATCAAGTGAAGCACAAATATAATGATTTTCCTGTTTGGTATGATTTACTCAAAGTTATTAAAGACATATTTGCATGGAAGAAAGGTTACAATTAAAAATGGGAAAGAAACCAGTTTTTGGTTGCGCTCTTGGCTATATGAAAAACCTTTGGAGACATTATTTCCATATTTATACAAATTGTGTGAGAATATAGAGTTAAGTGTAGCTCAAGTCAAAAAGTTGAAATTGTGATAACTTTTAGGAAATGGTTGATTGACAGTTTAAGGGATACTTGGGAGCATATTTGGGAGAAAGTATTGAATTTTTAGGGTGCAGGAAGGTTCTAATTTAATATCATGGAAGTTGTTAAAAAATCGAGGTTCTTTGTGAAGTACTCCCTCCATCCACAAAAGAATGCAATTCTCACATTTCGAGGAATCAAACATCTTAAACTTTGACTAAATTTATATAAAAAGATACTAGCACTCATGAGACAAAATTAGTACCATTATATTAGTGTTGCCCAAACATAGATTAAGGTAGAGAAATCCCAGAGGTCAGCTTGACTTGACCAATGGTCGCTTGGATTGAAAGCAAAGTTGCAATAGCTTTTTGTTACAAGGGGGTGGCTGCTGCTTTTATACGCAGAGCTCCTTGCCTCTCTTCTCTCCTAAGCATATTCCTTGCATAAAGCAAGATGAGATGCTCTAATCTACTTGGCTGCCAAGACAACTCATGATCAACTTGAGTGTCAAGGCATCATAATAAGTTATAGAATATATTTTCATAATAAGTTTATTTGAAGACTGAATATTAATACTATTTACTACTCCCTCTGTTCCAAATTATAAATCGTTTTGACTTTTTGGTACATTCATTTTGCTATGCATCTAGATATAATAATATGTCTACGCATAGCAAAATAGATGGACAAAAAAAAAGTCAAAGCGACTTATAATTTGGAACGGAGGGAGCATGAACTTTTCGTCAAAGTTGAATTAGATTGACTCAAGGCACGCTTCCCATAATTGCATGCATTTGTGGACGGAGGGAGTATATGTACAATGCAATGACTAGTAGTGATGTCAGCATGCCGCATGGAGATGCAGGCAGGTGCTTGCCAAGTTGAGACTTGAGAGTGGAAGGTGGAGAGGAGGGGCGATGCGGAGCCGTGGATGCTGGTGGCCGTGCTGCGTTGACACTTCGACGGAGTCGCGTGATCGTCTCTTGCGTGAGATGGGGAGGTGAAAGCCAGTGGCGGCTGCTACCATGGGAAAGGATGAATGTATAGGGTTAGGGTTAGTCGCGGTATATATACTTGACTGCGTAGCTAGGCCTTTAGATGGGCTTTCCTCACTGGTACGCACATTCGCACTGGGCAGCTGCTTGCCGGGGGGAGGAGTCGGGGATCGGGGTGGGGGACACGAAACCATCCCGTCCTTGCCCGACCTCTCGGCGGGGATCAGTTTGCTACCATTTGGACCCCGTGGAGATCAAATCAGCTCCATCCCCATCCCCTAATAGGTGAATTCCCCGCGGGGAATCGGGGATCAGGACCCCGTTGCCAAGTTGAACTATAGCTAAGATAATTTTGGCTGTAGCCAAAGGTATTGGGGCCAATAATACTTAAGAATCTGGATCAGTGTTGGATGTGGTGTGACATATGGTTGCCCCTGCTCTCTAGACAAAATTTCAATGTTTGGGGGATTGAAGCAATATGCTAGGCTATTTGGAAGTCCAGGTATAAAGTTTGTTTTCAAAACAAGCAACTGCGTGGAAAGCTTGGTTTATGAGTGAAAGTTAGGCTTCACTTATGTCATTACGCCCCAAACTTGCAACATGTAATAGATCTTTGGCTTATTTCTTTTTAATAGGTAGTATCTGCTTGTAAGGTCTTGTCAGCTCCTAGCTAACACGTCTGTACTTTGTTCCCGTCTTATATTTGTTATAGCTGTGCTCTAATTAACTATTGGACAGGTTTATATGCTGAAATGGACAAGGAAGAGCTGATTGAGGGCGTTAACACCATGCTGAGAGTGTCAGAAAGTCTTCTGGCAGCACAACGCAGGACTGAAGGTGGCGCCAAGCAACTGACGGATAGACTAGGATGTTATCGTGACTGGAGGATGATATGTCGGAATGAAGTAACACTGAGAACTTGACGGAATGAAGAAATACTGAGATCTTGACTGGGTTGAATTTGTATGTTTGAGCTTGTGCTGCTGTTTGTTTGCTTTTTGTGGCTGTTTGAGCCTTTGTCAGGTTGGGGAGTTTTTGGGTTGAAGTCTGAACTCACGATGGGCATGGTTCGGTTATTTGGAGCGGTTCATCGAACCGATCCCTAAAACCTATCCAAATGGGCCCCATTCTAAGCCCGAATAGAAGATGGGGATCGAAGGATCTGAAACCACAGAACCGACCGACCCATTGGTTCGACCCACCTCCACCGCACAGGCTTGTAGACGACGACGCTGTCACCACCGCGAGCGCCAGCGACGCCTGCAGCTTCAGGGCCATGTACCCCTCCCCGTCGAAGACGACGCTGCAGGCTGCTGCTCCGGTGCTCACGCGCTACGACGGCACGACTCCAGTGCCACTGCCGCCGCAGCAATTTTCTTCGCTCGCCGAGTTCTCCTGTGCCAGCACCGGCACCCCTAGGTTGCCCCTCGACGACATGTTCCAGCCGGAGCTCCTCGGGGACAGCGAGTTCCCGCCCAGCGGCGACTTCTTCAACACGGGGTTCGCCCCGCTGCTGCTACAGGACAGAGCGGCAGCATCCCTGCAGGAGTTCTCCGGCGAGCTGTCATGGTACGTGTTGAATCTCGGCCTTGGCTAGCACTGCACGCTCACGGCGTGGACGTGGGCACAAAGGACCTAGATGAGATGGAGCGCGGTGCCGGCGAACTGCGACCTCCTCGCCGGCGTCTACAGATGGAGTCGCTTCACGAATCACGACGAAGCCGCACATGGACCAGTGCGCCTCACTCGCACACTCAAGGAGCGGAAGACGCAGGACTCGCGGGTGACGGAGGACTTGCCCATGGCGATGATCGAGCGGGAGAAGGCTAGTGGAGAAGCTGGGCCGGACTTGTTGAATTGCTGCGATGGGTCAAACCACACAATCCAATGGAGCTCCTTATCCAATCGACTCCAGGAAAAGGATTGAGCGGTGCCCCTTCCGTCCTTGAATGGGTCGGTGGATAGTTCCAGGTTCGCTCCATGGAGCAACCACCCCCATCGTGAGTCTGAACTGACTCAGAGCTGTAGACTGTAGCAGGTCAGGGTATTTTGCTGGTAGCTTTCCTGTATTTCGTTGGCTTAATGGAAATGGGGATGCCACGTCGGAAAAAAAACATGTAGCGGCTACTTGTTTTGATGATCTCTGTAGACATTAGCAGTTGTGACTTGATTAGATATATGCATTGACATTTAGAGGTTACAGTAAGTAGTGTGCTTATGTGTTCCGAGCACATTTGAGCCGAACTTCCCTGTTAAGGCTTTTTCTTTGAAAAACTGGTCTCCGGCGTCCAGCTTCCTATGCCTAGCAGCTCGTAGATCCGAGGTCTCCTCCGCACGCTCTCCCCTTCCATCCCGTCTGTGTCTCCTCGCGCGGCGCGTCCGGTCACAATGGGAGTTCCTAGAGAGGGACGATGCTCGCGGGCGCCGCTCGCCGGCCGGCCGCGGGAGGCTCCGCACCGCACGTTGCGAGACTCGCCGCTGCGGGGGGAGCTCCTTCTAGAAGTCGCCCCGCCTGCCGCCGACGGCGACAAAGCTGCTGCCAAGCCAATGGCAGCCAACGCCATCAAGCCCGCCGCCAAGAATGGAGGCTAAGACTGCCTCGCTCAAGCCTCAATCCCCGTCATGCTCGACCCACCACCCACGTCGTCGCCGCCACCACCGAAGCCTCTCGATGCCACATTCGCCCCGGGCACCACTTGGGGCTCGATCCCGACGATGAGGATATGGATGAGGCTCTGTTGGTAGAGTCGCCACCACTGCCTCCTCTCGCCGCCTCTCAAGCGCCATTGCCGGAGCGGACACCCTCAGGCGCGCTACCACCAGTGCTCCATCCCCAACTCGTCGACGACCGATCTACACGACTCCATGGGCACTCCCACCTCCACCACCGCAACTCAATCAACGTCGGGCTACAAAGATGGCGACAACCCGGTAGTGCCACGAACACCTCTCGTCTCGCATTCGGAAGATAACTGAAGGCCGCTGCTTTACCGCCTTTGCGGGACCATCGGGTTGCAGCTTGCTGAGATCCCATCACTAGCTTCCGATGTCGCTGCTCAGGTCACCGTGGCGGGATTGTCGCCAACGCCACCAACATGCCCGTCTACCACGGTGGCGGAGCCGTAAATTATGCATAGGGGGGCGGTTGAAGAGTTTCAACCATATAAGAAAAGAGTGTTGCTTATTTGCTTGATTTTTACACCGAGCTAGGCTCTTATTTTTTCTAAATTTATTTAGTGTTTAACATTTAACCATGCATATTGTTCTTTCCGTGGTAGATGATTGTGTTTGTCTACAATGGAGCTAAAAATATTTATACATATAAGTCAGCTCAAAGAAAAATTTGTGAATTTGTGTGACTTCGTTGTCAAGTCGCAAAAATATATAACAAAAGCTTTTATTATATTTTCCTAATGTAGATTACTAAATTATATATATTATATACACAAATTAACGTGATGTTAGGGGGCCATGGCCCCTGCCAGCCCCCTTGGCTACGCCACTGGTCAGTCAGTCATGCCTTGCAACGCGGTTTTCCTACAACCCCATGCGCACGTCCTCATTATCCGACAGCTCTCTTTTCATCGAGATTCGCGCCAGTCAAACCCCCTTGTCCACCTTTTTTTTTCATTCCCACTTTCCTCGATTCCAAACTGACACAGATTTCATTCCACCCCTTCTATTTCCATTCCAACGATTCCTACGATTCTTTTTGACCCTAATTCGCGATGATAGGATAATATTTACCACAAACAAACGAACGCGTCTTCTGGTGTCTTGCGAGGAGTTCAAAGATTCTTTTAGAAATATTTTTAACAACTAAACGAGGCCCTGCTTTCATTCCAGTTTTTTTTTTTTTTGTCCACCGTTTTGATATCTCTCTCTCTTTCTATCATCTCATCTCCGTCTCTCTCTCTATCTCTTTCTCAGCTCTGTCTCTCATTCAAATCTCTCTCTCGACGACCGCCGCCGCCGCCGCCGCCTCCGCCTCCCCCCTCCGCCACCTTCAGCTCCCTATCCCCCGCACTCGACTGCTTTCAAAAATGCTTTGATTCCTCCTTTATCCTTTAGACCTGATCCAGATCTCGCCTCTCTCTCAGTCTGTCTTTGATTTCTCTCATTTTATCTTTTCGTCTCTCAAGATCCAGCAGCAGTATTTCCTCCGCCACCCCCGCCGACGCCAACGAGGAATGCTCCGTCGCGTCTTCTGCAGGTGCTTTGTTTCTTCCTGTCTCCAGTTACCCTTCTCCACTACCCTTTCAAATCTTCTATGCGCTATCATAATCAAATTTTTCTCCGCCGAGATCCAAGCGACTGAGACCTTGATGTATTCAATTGGTTTGACTTCCCCCTCCTAAGTATCTTTTTTCAACACCGTAGTATCTGATAACATATATGTTCTTAAAAAACGTTTTCTATGTACTGAATTTGATTATCCTTTTTTTCCTAAATGCATTATGTGTGCCGACAATAAATGTTTGCAGGTGCTTTGTTTTACCCTACTTAAAAAAACGTTTTCTATAATAACAAGTTAGTAGTTGCGCCACTTTTTCCCTCTTAGTGCTGTATTTTTAATTGCGTTCTGTATGCCTATACAACAGTTTTAAAATTGATTAAAGTAGTTTTCTTCTCTGTAGGTGTATTTGAAATGCATTATGTCTGCCTATAAAGTTGTTTTGATACTCCACATGACTGTAATGTGGAGTAACTGTCTACATTTGCTACTAATTTCACATATTAATCTGATACAGGTTTCTTAATGTACTATGCAGCTGTTTTTAAACTTTTTTTCTCATTTAAAAAATTGAGTCGACATGCCTATAATGATGTTTTCTAATTTACTATAGTATGTGGAATAACTGAATATAGTTTGATATAGAATGTGGAGTAACTACAAAATTGATACTGGTTTCCTACCGTAAATTTGCTACTGATTTCACATATAAATCTGATACAGGTTTACTAATGTACTATGCAGCTGTTTTAAAACTTTTTTCACGTATTAGAATTGACTCCACATGCCTATAATGATATTCAATACTGTTATATAGTATGTGGAGAAACTGAATATAGTTTAATACTTATTTCACATCTAAACTTGATACTAATTTCCTAATGTACTATAAAATTGTTTTGATACTTGTTTCACATATTAAAATTGACTCCACATGCTAGAACTTTTTAAAATGTTATTTATCTTGCAGCACAGCTCCTCTTCAGCGTCCTCACTGATTCCAGCGCCGTCGCCTCCTCTCAAGTCCCATCCGTCGATTACAAGGTGCTTTTCGTTTACCTTAACAAGCAATAGCTGATCCACTCGTCCCTCTCTCACTCACTCTGCTATTTATCTCTGGATCTATTTTACTCTGAACAGATCCAAGTCCATCCGCCTGAGAGTACTCTGCCGACCCCTCTGTGCAGTTCAAGGTGCATTGCGTATTTCTTTAGCCGGTTTAGCTGCTACAATCGCCCCTCTCTCACTATCTCTGCTAGTTCTGTCTGAATCTCTTTTTCTCTGAACAGATCCAACATCGCTTCCTCCCAAATCGTCCCCTTTGGTAGTAGGGACGCTTTTTGTGGTGGCAGTGGACTAGAGATGTCATGGCTCGATTTTTGTGGTGGCAGTGGAAATTTGGGCAGACTTTAGCTGTACTGCGTTTGTTGATGCTGCAGTTATCTATTTTTGTCGCCTTGTTTCTCTGTTTGCGTAAGTATTGGGCGTGATCTGGTATGGTGCAACAACCCAAGCATTACAATTCATAGTAGTTAATGAAACCTGTGAGGATAGGTATTGTTCAGTTCAGACACTTCTGTACAGATTCGCAATCGCGCTCCCTAGATATGTTTAGAAGCTTTCCGATCGCTCAGTTTTGTTGGAATCTCATAGATATGTTTAGAATAATTTTGTTGTGATTTTCAGTTTTGTTTCTATTTTGTTACAGCTCTAATGCATTGTGAGCCTTTTATTATGAAAGTTTCAAATAGTCTGAACACTCTGTTAAGATTGATTATGCAAAGACTTTGGTTTCAGTAAGTTTGTCATATGGACATGATTCCAGACACAAAAAAAGTGTTATTTAGTCTTCTTCTATAAACCTATGTTGTTTTGCTACTTGCTTTTTGCTTTGGTTTACTATTCACTTTGCTCATCGCTGAACCTAGCAGGACAATGTATTGCCTTTTTTTGTTTGCAGAGGAAGCTCCTACCTGACATGAGCTCTGATGTCAAGTTCCAGGTGAATTTTCTCTCTATAGGAAATTAGTACACTTTCTAACAGGACAACACATCTCAACCTGTAACTTTTAGTTTGATGTGTGTGCCACCATATTCCTCTTGCCACCACCTTAAATTGATGAAACCTATCTCAGTGAAAGAACTATTCTAACATGTTGTAGTCAAGAGTTATTATCCAATATTGTACATTCTCAACTTTTTTGTGCATTATATCCTGACTTCTGTCTCAAAATAATCCATCTCTCCCTCTACTTTCAGACATAATTACAGTTGGCTTTAGTGTTCAAAGGATAACCCCATGTTTTGTTTCCCATCTCTCTTTTTGTGTTAGGTTCATGGTTAACAAGTCAGGGAGCTGTGTCAATTCAATTGAGCAGGTAAGTTACTGAATAATGTTCAGTGGTAGTTGTGCAGTAAAAAAATAGCTCTTCAGCTTTGGCAAGTAACAAAGAACTATCTTTTGTTTACTTATGTGATGCTCTGTACAATGTGAAGCTGAAACTAAATGCTACTGCCAGTCAGCTTTCTGATTGGAACCAAAATCAAGTTAACCCCTGCACTTGGAATTCTGTTATTTGTGACAATAACAACAATGTTGTGCAAGTATAAGTTGCAGCATTTTGTATCTCTGCATTCTTATTTTAAACTTTTGTGCTTTGATTAGTTAAAGATTAAAGAATAGAGCACTTAGCTCGGAGCTAAATTTTACCTTTCCGAAATTCGTTACAACATGCTCTTAAGGTCTCTAACAGCTCCAAATATCAGTCGAATATTGTATGCTCAAATATTGGTTGAGCCTTTCAACCATGCCTGAGCCACGTGTTGTTTATGTCAGAACAAGAATGTTCTGGAATGTTGGTTGGGTAAATTGAGAAAGAAAAGCAAGTTAAATACGATGGCTTTCCTGATATGAGTCAGCAATGGTAAGCTAGAAGCCTATATTCTGATTTCCCTATCTTATGGTCCGTCTTTTTATAAGCTGTCATGCTAGAAGCAAACAACATATCTCAATGTTGTCCTAACTTCTACCTCAACTTAGATATTCTCTTTACAAGTAGTAATATGCTTTGACTGTTCATCCTATTGGGATCACAAGCTTAAGGTAATTTTTTATTGGGATCTATAGGTGCCACTTGCTTTGATAGTTTGATCCCTTTCAAAGATTGTCAGTTGTACATGTGCACACCCAATGTCCTTTACTGTATCCACTTTATTCCCTTTCAGAGATTATCAGCAATACATGTGCACACCCTGATGTCCTTTTTACTATATCCATGTCTACAGTTCTATGTGCTTTGATCTGCTTTGTCTAAATATTCCTAGCCCTTATCTCAGTTACCAAGTTTTCTGAAACCTAACACTGCTGAATTTTTTAGAGCGCTATGATGGCTTGTCTCAGTTATCCTTCTTTATTGCAGTTATGCAACCATGTCTGTGAAAGAATACATTGATTAATCAAACCTTTTTTTTTACTACAGTTAGGCACAAATGGTTCAACTTAGATGCTGATTTGTGAACAATATAAAAATGGGAATCTTCACTTTCGCCTATCAAACATGTTTGTTGCCTCTTATGTTCTTCTCTGTGAACTACAGTACCAATCTTCTCTTCCCTGTATGATGGCTACAACCTAACTCAATTTCTTTATAGGATGGCTAGAACCTGACTCATTTCATACAGAGGTATTGTATCTCCTCCAAAAAAAGAAGCAACTTTTGATTAGCTGATGGGTTGGTGTTTAAATCTGTGGCCATCCAATTTTTTCAGTTGGAATAATTGTTCTTCGTACTCTCTCTCATTTGCAAATATTTCAATTTTGGGAATCTAATATTAGACAAGCTCTGTGTCAAATGTATTGCTACCTGACTCGTTCTTAGGTTTGCCGGATGCTTAGAGTTGTTCATGTAAATGTAGTGTTTTGTTTTTGGTATTTCAGTGTTTGTAAATGTCATACCTCTAGGGTCTCAGTTGTCCATTCTTTCAAGGTCTTAGGTTTGCATGGATGCTTAGAGCTATTCATGTAAATGTATTGTGATGATATGAGTGGGATCTACTAATGCATACTGAAAGTGAGAAGATTTATAACATCAAAAAAAAATATCTCTATTTTAGTTTTCTACTCTCTGTACCAATTTCCCTAGCTGACCATCTGTGATTTTTCGTAATACCTAATAGAGGTGCAGACAAAACCTTCATTTGTGTGGCTTCATTTAGCAGCTCAATGTCCTTTCCAGTTCACATGTATATATACTAATTGCAACTACATTGTTCGTAGGCCATGTTTGCGCTAATATAAGAGGAGTTGACCTCTAATTCGATGACTTTGACATAATGTTGCTGAGCCCACAGGAAGGTACCTCCTTGTTTTCTAAAAGTGATATACACCTGACCAATACATATGCAAGGCATGGGGAAACTGTGTAAGCGTTGCTACGTATTGTAAGTCCTTTTTATGCACGACTTTGCTGTCCAGCCATTCTCTAGCTACACTAATTTACTCACTAAATCATATGGAATATACGCCCAAAGTACTAATTAGTTGTGTACGAAATTGTTATGAATGTTTTTTTTTTTTTTTTTTTTTTTGTTTCCTTGCAAGCATTGTGATCTTATATCATCAGTTAAAGATTTGTAAAATTCCAGGTTCATTTTCTGAACAAACGAGATGGACGACTATAATCGTAAGGACATATTATTGACACTATTTACATTCCCTATCTACATATATAGTTTACGTGAATGCACTCTATTAATTCTGCTCTTTCTTTTACATGGATACATACAACCAGCCACACCCCGACGAGATAGTGACTCCGAGTCAGCCAGGATGGGGAAACGGACCATGAGTATTGGAAGGCAGATTAGGTTGCAAATGTAAATAGCAATTCATCTATCCACAGTGAACACCATATCAATGCCGCTGTCAATCTCTCCTGCCAATGCAAGCCCTTCTTTTTATCAGTAGTCAGACTATATTATTTTGGGTATTGTAATCTACAGCCTGTCTGAATTATCATGTGTATAAATAAGCAGGCACTTTAATGAAATAGCCTATCTCCATAGAACATTCATGTTATTCTTCCCAATGAATTTACACTGCTTCCAGAAATTTACACATGACCAGGCGCGCGGAGGCGCGCGCTTTGTACTAGTAGTATAGAGAAAATGGGAAGAACTAAATAAAATCTGGAAATGGATGCGGGGAATAGCTGAAAAAAAAAAACTTGAATCTTGGATAATGGAGGGCGATAGTGTAGAGGAAAAAAAGGGGTTCTAAAATAAATGGGGAAATGTCTTAGGAATGACAAATACAGTTTAGAAAAATGGGTGGAAGTAAAAAAAAAGCAGCAAATGAATGGGGAATGGATGTGGAATGGCGAAGTAGAAGCAAAACAGCTAAAAAGGTGGGTGGGAAAGGAATGGAATGGATACGAAGGGTGAAATGACGGGCCAGGAATGGGGGTCGGGCTTGGCTCATAGTTGACCAACGCGAATCTAAAAGCAGCATGCAGCGGCAGGAGATAGAAGACGCGCGCGCATGCCGTTGCGGTTTTGCGTTTTCGGTCATGCCTTGTGATCCGCCTCTATAGCAACACCTTCCACGAGAGGAATAATCCTCGGGTCACCAGAATGATTGTCGCACAGAGTGTCTGCACCTAAGGAGCAATGATTCTGCACTTCTACATTTCCTTACCGAACATGCTAATTATTTTCAGCACGAAATCAAGAAGATGCTCAACGCAAAGATACAAAGCTTGTGTAGTGAATTCTCCTTGCTGCTCAGTGCATAGTTACAAAAGTTTCAAGAATCCAATGAAAAATGGATGAAGCTCGTGGAGAATCTTGTGCTTCAGTCAGGTGGACGAAGGAACTAAACATAGCCTCAATATTGGATGACGAGGTGACGATAGTTAGTATGAAGCACATGATGACAGACTGAAAAGCTGCGCGACACGCCCCTCCATCTCCACGTCGTCAAAACTGAAGCCACAACCACGACACCGAGCAAGGAACCAAAGAGTTAGAGACGAACATCACAGGCCCAAGGAGATTGCCCCTAGTGGCTCCACAGTGGAAGTGGCGTCAACAATCAACAAGTCTGCAGAGGTAACAATCTAGGATGTTGAGGATGTCCTCCAAATAGAGAATGCTGCAGCTAAGGAACCCCCTTTTGAGTTTCGTTTCATGTTGCTCACCTGCTCATGCAGTCATGCTGCCGAGGAACAGAACATAGCTTCAACATTGGATCGATGACGAGGTGACTATAGCTAGTATGCAAGCACATGGTGACAGGTTTAACAAGCTGCACGACACGCCCCCTTGATACGATATGATAGGCTCAGATATGACCTTGTTAACCATTCAAAAATTAAAGGTGAATCAACTCTATTTTATGTTTAGGTTTGATATATTTGAATAATTGTTGCTGCACCATGATTTGTGAGTTTTTGTTTTCAGAATTGCTTACATGGATCAAAGAAAATGCGGGTTGCAAATGGAGAACGAGCACCAAAGAAGTTGATTGGGGACCAGGGGCAAGTCATCCTAATGTTCCCTACAAGTCCACCGCGTCACTTTTTGGACCAAGAGAAGAAAAGAGTCCAAGTCCAACACGTTTTGGAGTTAGATTTGGACTGCAGCACACCTATAACTTGTGACAACCGCCACGGTCGCGTACGGAGTCGGATTTGGACAGTTCAAAACTCTATAGAAAGCATATCAAGTCTACTTTCATATGGATCTAGCCTTACGTCCATATCTTATCATCTGAGGCCGCAATGACCGAAACATCACCAAAAGTTTTTTCTGTCCGGGGTCCCGTGTCACCTTATTTTGGCCCAACAGGCCATGTTTCGAGTTTGGGTTCATTAAGGACGCATCCTAGGGTTGGAGCACAACCCTAACACCCTTTGTGGTCGTCCTCCCCGTCATATACCCCTTGGCCGCCGCCAAGAACAGATTGATTTTGATGTAAGTTTAGCCATTGCTACTTCCTTGTAGACGCGTGTGTCGACTAGACCATCCGTTCTACTCGATTCAGAACCCCACCTTTGTGATTTCAGATTGGGTATTATCTCCATATTTGCAATTAAGTTGCTTGTTCTACTTGTTCTTGACGACTCGATTGCTTGCGAACAGGTGCCCTAGTGGTCGGGTGTTGCGCTCCACAAGATCGTGAGAGTCATTGGAGGTGGTCTATCGGTTGCTAAGGCGCAGCGATCTTGGAAGGTCTGTAGTCGGGCCGTGAACGCCGTCTCCATCCACCAATCGACTTATCATACACCTCTCATCGAAAAGATCGGGAACAAACGCTTAACGGGTTCACTTCGGTTGGTAATCGGGCAAGGTTTATCGGTGAGAGATTTCTAATTCGCCGCTGTTTTTATTAAAGTCCTATAGTCCAAAAAAAAGCCCCAAAAAATTAATAGATCTGTTTACTTGCAATCCCATAAACTCTTTGAGCCTTTACTAGTACTACTTGGTTTGGGCTTGTTGAATCGTCGGTTTGTGTCAGGTTGCTGGTCTTAGTTTTAGTCCTTTAGAGTTTCGAGTTCTTGTCATGTTTTTCAATCACACTTTGCATTTGATCCACCATTGTTATCATCACCATAACTTCCATAACTTCCACCACGTCCCACCACCCCTACCCACGTCCCTTTTGCCCTATCGGAAGGAAAGCAAATCAAATCAGAGATTTGTTTCGGTTCACAGATCATTCTGGGAACAAAACAGTCATATATCTTATTCCTGATATCGATTCGAGTGTTTCAATACAATCTGAAAACCTTGTCTCGTGGCCTTTCCAACAAATCCTGTTGTGCGCCAAAATTTATTTTGAGCACTTCACAATCGTGCTCAAGATTTCAGAAATTATTTTTACTAATCTGAAGCCATAGAGGCTGTAGAAAGAAAGCTATATGAGTTTAGAGTTTGTGGTACCAAACAAAAGTTTTTTTACGCCCTAAAAAATGGATAGAAAAGAAGAAGAAAAAATCAGAAAGAAAAAAAAATAAAAAAAGAGAAAGAAACGAAAAGAAAAAAAAAAAAGAAAGAAAAAGAAAAGAGAAGGAAAAGAGGGGGAGTGATTTCTTCCTGTTCTTGTGCCTTCTTCCCGCTGTACTAGGACTTCATTTATGTCCAGGCTTGCTTCTCTAGCACGGTCTAGTCCAGGACCAGCACAGTACCGCCATTGAATGATTATTTACTTGCTTTTATAACTAACGTGGTGCTAGTTTGTTCCTTGTTTCAGCCCACCTTTAGCTCCACATATTCTACATCTTGGTAGGTCTTGTTGCTGCGGCACCGATACACTTCATTCCATTGCAGCAGACTTGTTGGTTATCATCCCCTCTTGTTTGGCTTGGTAAGAACTTGTAAGAGCTTGTTTTGAACACGTTGAGTTAGAGAGACTTACAACCAAAGCATATCTTAGTAGTTGTCGGGGGATACATTTTATTTTTGTGTTTCTTGTTTTCTACTAATCATGACAAGTGATACAGAGATTTTTGAGCGGATGAAACGACAACATTTGAGAGCAGACCTACAGGAGGTACATGATGATGTTCTATCCGAGATCAGTAATGCTTTACCTTCTTTTGAGGGAAATTTTGACCCTTATGCATACATTGATTGAGAGCTAAAAGTAGATGCAAAATTTGATGAGTATGATTTATCTGAGGAAAAAATGATTTTAACCGCTTATAATGCTTTAACTAGATCTACTTTGAAATCTTTGGAAAAATGTTTGTAAGTGTAATAAAGTTCGAGTCGTGGACGTGATGTTGGACGTGGGTATGGCATGGGCGCACCGCGAGGGGATGGAGAGGCAAATCGGCCATGAAGCATCAAATGTAGGTAAGCGAAGATGAATCCTTTGAGTTAGCTCATGATAACTAACCTGGTGCGGTGCCAAATTGATCTTATAATGTCAAATTTCAACTAAACACAGCCGAAAACACTTTGGCATGCTTAGAAGCGGGGCCCATGCAGAACGAAATGCTAACTGGGCTATCGTTTGAGGCCCAAAGGAATTGCTTCTGGGGTTCGCTGGCGTGCAGTGCCCTGGCCTCTTCCCCATCCCGGAGCCAGCACGCTCGCGGCCGCCATGGAACAACCAATCCTGTCGCTGCCATGCGCAAGATCTGAACTTCCTTTGCCGTCTCCGGTCTCCCCAACGCCATTGGAGGCGGCGAGACGCGAGATGACGCGCGGCCGCCACCGCCACCCTACCACGCCGACTACTTTACCAGACAACGACGACATCCTCTCCGAGATCCTCCTCCGCCTACCGCCGCGGCCCACCTCGCTCCCCCGCGCCTCTCTCGTCTGCAAGCGCTGGCGCCGCCTCATCGCTGATCCCCACTTCCGCCGCCGCTTCCGCTCCCGCCACCCGAATCCCCCCTTTATCGGCTTCGTAGACAAATTTGTGCACTTCCCTTTCTTCAGATCCGTAATGGACCCGCCGGATTTCATCACACCCAAGCGCTTCTGTCCGCCGATCGTTGATGAGAAGGGTCGCTGTGACCCTAACACTTGGACAAACTTCGGATGTCGCCACGGCCGTGTGCTCTTCTACAACCGGAAGGAGAAGGAGATAGTTCTGTGGGATCCCCAACAGGCGACCACCGCCGGGTTGCCGTTCCGCTGGAGTTCGATGACCACAAAGAGAGGATAATCTGGAACGGCGCAGTACTCTGTGCTGCTGCCAGCGATCACAGCCACGTCCATGGTGGATTCGGCTCCTGCCCCTTCAAGGTGGCCATGGTTGGTGTCACCCGTAATCACACACAAGTGTTTGCCTGCATTTACTCATCACAAACAGGCAAATGGAGCAATCTCGTCTCAGCAGCTGTTCCGTTTAAGGTTCTTCATGTTCGTCATCCTGGGGTCCTGGTTGGCAATGCTTTGTATTGGATGCATCTTGGTGATGGCTGGGGCATTGCTGAGTTTGATTTGGACACACATACTCTAGCGTTAGTTGAGTGTCCTTCCGGTGCAGATTTAAAAATGGCTGCTATGGAATCTTGCTAGCACAAAATGGCGTTCTGTGCATGGCTATTTGTTCAGGCAACAGCATCCAAATGTGGGAGAGGAAGGTTTGTCCTGAAGGTGTTGCCAACTGGGTGCTGAGGAAGTCTGATCAGCTGCAGAAGATTCTTGGGCAGAGGTTTACTATGTATATACTTGGTTATTCTGATGATATCAATGTGATGACACTATGGATTGATGGCAGTTGCTACTCTCTACAACTCAACTCCCTGCTGTTAACAAAACTTTGGAAAACAAATGTCATCACTAACGAATATCCCTATGCAAGTATCTATGATTCAGGTAACTCCTTATCTATATTTCTTTATTTAAACTGAAAAGAATAAAAAAATTGTTCACAATACTTAGTTGTTATGTTTCTCCTCTTTTAATGTATAACGCTTACCACTTTGTCACCATTAATTTTATCATTGAGCCATCACTATATATTCGCAAATGTTGGGCTGTTTCTATGTTATATGCGGGGAAAAATTGATTAATCTATCATGTGAATAGCAGTAAACAATGGGAGCATGGTCATTGAGAAGTTTGCTCAATGTTTAGTTGAAAAGTTTCTCTTTCTTTACGTATGTACACAAATTCATGTATATCTAGCTGTGTTATATATCTTTCCAGCGTTTAACTTTGTATGTATTACTATAGATGTAAAACAAGCGTTACAGAAAATATTTTTTTGACTCAAATCATCCAATGTATGAAATGAGTAATTTGATGACACATTTTGAAGGGTATTGTTATGTTTTTCCGTTTCATTTAATATTCCTACACGTCTTTGTAGATAATTTGTACCATATTGATCTTGCTATAGACCTCGTTCTTTAAGAAAAATAGCATTCTGTCAAAGTAGTTATGGGAGTCATGTGTTAAGTGATGTTATATGTGAGGGATTTTAAAGCTGTTGATGTATATCTGAATGAGATACCATCGCACTTTCAAAAGAAGTTTTCAAAAAGGTTCCCAAGTTCTGGCTGCTATGTTGAACTTAAGTGCAAGGTAACAAAACATTTTTAAGCGTCTTGGGAACAATACTTATATGAATGACACTTTAGAAGCCTTATGGACAAATATTGTAATATGGACCATGGATATATGTTCAAGCATTTACATTGACTACTTGAAATCTACAGAACTAGATTTACAAATTATAACTGAAAATACTTCCATAGCTTCTTATTTGTCACTAACTTATAGAAATTGATTGTAAAACTGTGTCTTAGAGACTGCAAAATATCTGTAGTATAAAATGGAATAATCTTTCACATGAGATTAGTGAATCTCCTTAATCTGAAATTTTCATCACCTGTGTCTATGACACATGGGCCTGGGATATGTTGTCGACATATCGTGATGGTATATCTGGGATTGAGATTCTTTTGCCAATGGAAAGTAAGGAAATTTCCTTGTAAAAGAACAGAGGGAAGGGAATGCCATCTTTTGTTGAAATAGTGGATGCACTAAAAAAAAATTAGTGTATGAGCTCAAAAGATTGCAATCAAGTATTTTTGGTGTCTTGATCCTTTTCTGTTGGGTTGAAATTTAAAAACAGTAATACTTGGTTAGCTCTTCTTAAATGTATAAAAGTATGTTTGTGAAGTAGAAACTAGGTGTTTCTAGTCGATTTGTGTTGTTATGCCCCTCATCTGCCTACCACACTTAAAATTTACTACTGATGGAGGCATTAAAGTGTAAACCTTTAGTAGTTATTACTAAAGAGATGTAGCAAAAATCTCAAGAGCAGGTCAACATTTTAATTTTTCCTTTTTGTCTTCACTGTTACTTTCAACTATGCCTAGTGGTAACATTGTGAGGATTCAACTTTGGAGAATATGAGTGTTTAGTTTGGAGAAATTGGGGGACAGCCCCATCACAGTTTCTATGGATGAGCTGATATTGTGCTTGTTTTGGGGACACTAAAAAGTGGGATCATGTATCTTATGATTCAACCCACCCGTTAATCCCTCTTTTTTTGTTTTCTTTCTTTTCTTTTCTCTTCCTCCAATTGCTCACGCCCCGCATTCCATGGCCACGGCTGGTGGCTGCAATCTGTTGTGCTGGTGGCTAGGCCTCCTCATCTGCAGCTCTGCCCTTGCTCTCAGAAGTTGGAGCCCACCCCTCACTCCAACCTTGCCTTCAAGACTGGCATCTAGCGCCCACTCGTCTGCCCTCGTCTTGGCATGCAATGCTTGTTTGACTGCTGTAAAACTGCTATTCGTTCATCAAGTGAAGGACAAATATAATGATTCTCATGTTTGGTATGATTTACTCGAAGTTGAAGACATATATTTGCATGGAATGGAATGTATCAGTTTTTGCTTGGACTTTTGGCTATATGAAAAACATTTGGAGACAGTACTTACAGATTTATATGTGTGTGAGAATAAAGAGTTAAGTGTAGCTCAAGTCAAAAAGGGTGAAATTGTGGTAACTTTTAAGTGATGGTTGATTGACACTATAAGGGATACTAGGGAGCATATTCGGGAGAAAGTATTGAATTCAAGTTCCATGAACGTTCTGATTTAATATCTTGTAAGTTGGAAAAAATCGAGGTTCTCTATGAAGTCTATGTACAATGCAATGGTTAGTAGTGATGTTGGTCTAAATCATACGAAGATTTTGGGAGGAAAGGTACCGCAAAAGTCCAAATTTGTGTGTGGCTAATGATGAATAGAGCTATTCTAACCAAAGATAACCTTCTTAATGTAAAATGAAAAGGAAGTCCCATATGTTAATTTTGTGATATGGAGGCATTTGTTCTTTGAATGTCATATAGCTAAGATAATTTGGGCTGTTAGCCAAAGGTATTGGGGCCAATAATATATCTAGAGATCAGTGTTGGAAGTGGGCAAAATTTCATGTTTGGGGGATTGGAGCAATATGGTGGGCTATTAGGAAGTCCTGAATAAAGTTTGTTTTGAAAATAAGCAAATCTAGAATCCACTAGAGATTATTTGTTATAGCTGTGTTCTAATGAAATATTGGACAGGTTTGTATGCCGAAATGGACAAGGAAGAGCTGATTGAGGGCGTTAACATCATGCTGAGAGTGGTAGAAAGTCGTCTGGCGGCACAACGCAAGACTGAAGAGCTGACGGATGAAGAGCACTTGGAGGAGGAGGATATGTCGGAATGAAGAAACACTGAGAGCTTGATAGGGGTTGGGTCATGTATGTTTGAGCTTGTGCCGCTGTTTGTTTTCTTTGCGGTTTGACTGGCTGAAATGCCTTTTGGTCAGTTACGAGTCTGTTTCAGATACTTGTATGCTGCCTTGTCAGGTTGGGGAGATTTTGGGTTGCAATCTGAACTCTGAGTCAATGCTGTAGACTAACCAGTTCTTGGGGTATTTTACTGGTAGCTTTCCTTTGCTATGTTGCAAACTCATGTAGTATTTCCGATGGCTTAATGTCTGGGGGAAGAAAATTGTAGCGGCTACTTCTGAATTGCAAGTGCGAAGTGAATTTATGGGGAATAATCGATTCACGTATGAACTCTACCTGTTTCGACGATCTGTGTGGACATTAGCAGTTGAGACTGGATTAGATATACTCCTCCGGTTGGTATTAGAAGTCGCTTTTTAAACAAGGTTTGGGCCAAACATTAGAAATATAAATCATTAATAACTTTTAAGTTGTTGAGTTTGTAAATGTGAAAATTATATGAATAGATTTGTGTTAAAAATACTTTGATAAAATTATACATATATCATATTTATATAAATATTTTTGTAATAATAAGTGGTCAAAAGTTGTGTTTTTGGCAGACCGCTGTCATTTGCCCTAAACGAATTTATAATACCAACCCGGAGGGCGACGCAATACTGCAATGGCATTTAGAGTAGTTTGCTTATGTGCTCCGAGCACATTTGAGCCGAACTTCACTGTTTAAGATTTTTTTCTTTGAAAGCCCTGTTAAGAGATGAAGTTGACCAGCAGGTTCTCCTGAGCCCTAATTCCTGAGGGTACGAAAGCCCTACAGTCCGAGTCTCTACTATCGACCACTTGCCATCTCTCGTTTTAGTGTTCTCTTTTTGGAACCTGGGCTTCTATGATCAGGCTGTAGCAAGATATTTTACTTGTTTCTGTTTTAAGAAGAATGCAATTCTTGCTCATCAAGAAGTCGAACAATTTCAACCTTATACTAAATCTATATCTATACCTACTAATAAAAGAGAAAATTTCCGGCTTTTCCGTCGTCCAGCCTTGAAGTCCCGTAGTCTTGCTTTGAAGTCACGTACAAGTAGGAGTCTAGATAGAGACAAATACATATCGCTAGACATCACTAGACAGAGACAAATCATACATGGAAACGAGAGTTCTAAGAGCATCTCCAGCGGTTTTGGCAAATTGCACTTGACAAAAGTTGCAATTTGCCAAGTCCGCAAAGATGTTTGTCGCTTAAATCAAACCTCATCTCCAATGGTTTGACATTTTTAATTTGGCAAAACCCAAATTAGTAGTTGCATGCGGCATGCATGGGAGAGAAGGTGACGGGCGCAAGTATGAGAGGAGTTTTGCCAAGTTGAGATTCACTTGGCAAATATGCGCCGTTTGGACCCTCAAATGCCAAGTTTCACCAATTTGCCAACCAAAATGCCAAACCATTGGAGAGGAAAATTCATAGATTTTGGCAGTAAATATGGAATGCCAAGCCTAATTGCCAAAACCACCTGGGTTGCTCTAAAACATAGACAAATCGGAGTCCTAAACAGAGACAAATTGGACATCTATGTATAAACATATATATATAATAAACAACAGTCGTGACAAATCAGACATCTAAGTATAGGCGAGAAACCTAGCATGCACGGCGCCATCGCCATCGCTGGCGGCGCTGCATCATCCTCGTTCTCCGCCATTAACCAGCGACCAGATTCAGCAACGGAGATTCTTCCAAAAGAACAAGCGCCAACTGGATCCAACAGGATGATGACTTAATTAGCAATAAGAAGCTCGAGCTTCTTGTAGCTGAAGATGTGGACATTATGGCTTTGATCACAGGAGCTTAACGTTGCATTGGAGTCAGAGCTCTTGGAGAGCTGGAGAAGCTGAACAATTAAAGGTGTAGTAGCATAGAGGATCGATGAATCAGAATATGTTAGATTTTGAGTGTGTCATCAGGTATATATTATTGTTTTGAACTCGCTGAGGCATCATGTTAGATAACTTTGGTCCTCTTTTTTCACAATTCCTGCATGTTTCATATATTTTAAAGAATTGAACTGTATGAAAAGTCTGCAGGATTCATATGAAATAACAACATGCGAAATAGGCCCTAAATTAGTTTGTTTCTATTAACCTATTTTTAATAATAAAGCGAGAAGATTTATGTTCACAAAAAATTTTGTCCACCTCTCAATTTTTTCACCCTATTTTCTTCCGTCAGTTTTTCTGTATAGTCAGCATATAGGACTGTATCCTTTTCAATCCCGTCCGTATTTTCGTGTACGTGGTGGAGAAAGATCGAGATCGATAATAAACATGAGCCAGCGGTGTACGTGATGTGGTGAAGTAGATTAGTGCATTGTTACTACTGAATAATTACCACCGGCTGCCTACCTAGAGGACCCATTGACAATGACAAATCCAGTCGTGTTGTGCTTCTTTGTAGGGCCATAAAAAATTATGAAAAAGGTAAAATACAAATGGATAGATGATATTTTTCAATACCTTATTTTCTATTAAAGCCTCTCCCGTTGCGGCCGCGGGCATATTTCTTAGTCTTTAAAATACTAAAATTTACAATACTACATAAATATTATTAGACTAATTATAAAACATATTTTCATAATAAACTCTTTTCATAAATTTTGGTATTAGAAGTCGTTTTGGACAAGATTTGGGTCAAACATCGGGAATATAAATCATCAATAACGTTTAAGTTGTTGAGTTTGTAAATGTAAAAATTATATGAGTAGATTTGTCTTAAAAAATACTTTGATAAAAGTATACATATATCACATCTCCATAAATATTTTTATAATGATAAGAGGTCAAAGTTGTGTTTTGGGTAGGTCATTTTGCCCTAAACAACTTCTAATATCGCCCCGGAGGGGAGTAATTTGAGACAGATGCCGATACAATTTTCTATTAGCTTTGCAGTCAAGTGGTAATCCTAGCTAGCTTTGCCTACACTTGTCGGCGGCGTAGTTCGTTTCACCTCGATTCTTGTGAGTTAGGACGACTTGGAAGCTTCGTCGTTGGATTCTTCTGTCCAGAGCCTGCAGCATTGGAATTCGAGGCCACATGATACTGATCCTCGGTTTGTGTGAACGTCAGAAGCCTCGCCGATTCCCATGATTATATCAAACCTTAAACCAAATGCTAAACTAGTACAAACTACAAAGACTACCTAGGCCACGTTTAGTTGGCAGAAATTTCTAACTTCTTCCCCACTTTCTTCCCATCACATCACATTAAATACACCAAAAGATATATGTTTAAAGTATTAAATGTAGATAAAAAAAATAACTAATTACACAGTTTTTAGATGCATATCATGAGGCGATTCTTTTCGGCAATTCTACATCCATGATAGGATAATATTTACCACTAACAAACTAAACGTCTTCTGATGTCAGATGTGACATTCGGTGCTAAAATTCTACCAACTAAACGAGGCCCTACTCTGTTTTATAGCATTTTCCAGGTGCCATGTGGCTTCTTGGACTTTAAATTGGACGTGGCCGGCTTGCAATTGGCAAATTCCGACGGCGACAGAAGCATGGGGATGGGGAAACGGTCAGGAGAGCTCCTTGCACTTGCAGAGTCGGTCCAGACAGGGATGGTGGGGTGTGACAGGCTGCCCACTTCCAAATCCAGCTGAAGTCCCGCTCACATGTGAGCGGTTTTAGTCTGGCCTTTTATGGTTTGATGCTTCGAATACCTTGAGACCTCTTGACCACTTATTTATAGAAGGGAAATGGAGTTATAGAAATATTCTTTTGGGATATTCCTTGTAACGTGTGTGCATGTCAAATGCGCGAAGGGGGCATGGAGGATGGATGGATGGATTGTCATCGCTGTTCAATCATTCATGTTTTGGGTCCATTGTTTGTCCCCTCACCATGTGAGTAGAAGCAACAAACGTCTATCGTGTCTGCAGGCAGCACGCACGCAGGTGACACTGATTGGGAAGACGCACAGCTCATCCATCCTCTTGTTTTGGTTGGCATAGCATCAGTAGTAGCAGTATAGCACAAAGAAGATGAGACTCGCTGGGACATACCAGTAGTGGTTCAAGTAAAAAGCTTGCATGAGGAGGCACAAGACGATGACACTGATTGGGAAGACGCACAGCTCATCCATCCTCTTTTTCACTCACACCGACGACGTTCCACGCGTAGCCCAACTGTTGAGTGGAAGGTGAAGACCAACCAAATTACAACACTAACCTCACAGATCGAGACGCGTGAGGAGTCGGTCGCTTCTCCTTGCAACACTCACTGGTGGAACGTGCTTTAGCATCTTCCTAAATATACTAAATCAGATCAATTCCATGGCTGCCAACAAAGTCGCCGCTACCTATATACTAATCACACTAGCTAGCGTCCATACGTTGCGTTTGTCCTCCAGCTTGGCACCCATGCCGATGCCGTTGTAGGGCGGGCGCACACGGCAGAATCATGCGGTTCGGCCGGAGCCCCGTCTCCAAGCAAAACATCCGGTGCCGAACTGCCAAGCAGCCATGCCAAGCGGAGTCCAGCCAGCACTCATCAGCCAGCGACGCCAGCGACGCGGACGGCGACCCGCGAGTGAGTGGTGCCCGGCCACCAAGCCCCCGGTCACCAAGCCCGCACGGCACGACCGACACCCTGCCCTCCGGCCCACACCCACTGTCGCGCGGGGCCCGCCTCGGCCCCACCGCACCGGCGCCGCCCCAGCTGCACGCAACTCAAGCGCGCATAAACTGCCCCCCACGCGTCGCCCCCTCCCTTTCAATTCAATTCAACGTCTTCGCTTCCATTCCTCCCCTCCATTCCGAAGCTTCCACGCCTTTCCGCCTGCTGCCGCTTCCGTCCGGCCAGATCCGCGCGCCCCGCGCTCTGGTCGAGGAGGCGGAGGCCCGGTGCCGGCGTGCGTGGGTAGTAGCTTCGGCGGGAGGAGAGGTAGCAGTAGCACTAGCAGCAGCCTGCCATGGCGGTGGAGAAGACGCTGCCCGGCGCGAATGCGGGGAGGACCGTGCTGGTCACGGGCGGGGCGGGGTACATCGGCAGCCACGCCGTGCTGCAGCTGCTCCTCGCGGGGTTCCGCGCCGTCGTCGTCGACAACCTCAACAACTCCTCCGAGCTCGCCGTCCGACGCGTCGCCGCGCTCGCCGGGGACCACTCACGCAACCTCTCCTTCCACAAGGTGACGACGAGGCCACTACTGACTCCTCGCCTTCTTCTTCTTCTACCATATTCCCCGGCCGTGGATCTCTCTCTCTCTCCCGTTGGCTGTTCCCGCGCAATGTGACGACCGTCCCCTTAGCTAGATCTCCGTGGTGTCGTCGTGGGCCTAAATTGGCTGCACCGCAGCGGATGCGGTCCCACGTATTTGTTTCCTTTTCTGGATTATAGTATTTTCATTCACCGACAGATTAGCTGTAATAATGCTGAGGTCCTGATTTGGCAGGCGCCTCTTGTGCTGTTTTTTTTTTTTTGGTCGTGTGGGTATGCCACAATCTGATTCCCTTTGCCTTTGTGTTTTCAAGTTAGCTACTCACTGCTGTGGTTATTTTTGGGGAATCAATTGCGACACTGTCAAATGTCGTATAACTAAACAAAATTTGTTTCACGTTGATTACTGATGATTGGAATTTCATTTAGCGCTGCATTGTATTGTTTCTCCAAAACTATGCTTTGGTTGTTTTGTTAGGCGATTTCACAATTTGATTATGCATTCTGAGTTAATTTTTTTTAAAAAAAATGATGGTGTGCATTTACTGGTATACCGCATGTAGGAAGCAATGCTTCCAATTAGAGACTGCCAATTGTTGATGGTTAATGGGAATTTAACTGAAACTAAAAATGATCATTATTGGTAGAAAGGATTTTCATAACATGATGTTTGCCTGATTTTGTCAGACTTTGTCAGACCATAATGGTGATATTTGATATTTCTATTCAAAGGCATTTTTGCTGTAATCCATCGCTGGAATGTGAGCTGTGGTCTGTTCTATAGGATGCCCAGATCTATCTCCTCGGCATTCTATTCAAGTAGTTTTAGCTCCATCTTTCGTAGTTTTCAGTTAAGTGCAGAGGGTGGTTGAAGACTAATCATTCAGCCCTGCTAATGTCCAGTTGGCAGCCTTTTGCATGTTAGTAGCTTTGAATGATTTGCCAGCTCATTCAATTGATCCTTGCCTGCATTGTTAGGTTTGTACAATTGGCATTAGTTTCGGGGTGGGTTGTGGTTGATCTGCCCACAATGGGACTGTCGGAGTTGTTGGCTAATTTAAACTAGAGGACAGCTAATCTTTTACTACCGGTTCTCTTTTCTTAAAAGATGAAACTATGATGTTTCTCTAAAACCTACTCTTTCCAGTTACTACCTATAACATTATTGATTCAATAAGATTGGTTTAAAAAATAAAATCCAGGGGAATGTTTTGCGTAACACATTTTTACCAATTGACTTCTAAGATGTTTTTTTTTTTTTGTTATGTCTGCATTAAGTGACAGTATGTGATTATGTTTCTTGGCTATTCATGTACTGCTGATTATGGACAGGGGTTTGCCTCCCTATTATTAGAAATCTAAAGAAGTAAAATTTTAAAGGAGGCTGTGTGCTGTGTTTGTCAACACAACAATTCAGACCTAAACAGCTATAAAGAGGGACACAAAGTGAGATTTTTTAGCTATTCAAATATGTTACAATTTATATGGAGGATTTGTTCATGTTGAATACACATTAAATTATCTCATGCTTGCTGAGGATCTGCTCTAATAGAAGAACCTGTGCTTTAGCAACCAACCTAATAAAGAGGGGCACAAAGTGAGAGATTTTAGCTATTCAAATATGTTATAATTTATTTGGAGGATTTGCTCATGTTGAATACACATTAAATTATCTCATGCTTGCTGAAGATCTGCTCTAATAGAAGAACCTGTGCTTTAGCAGCCAACCTAATGTAAAAGTACTAAAGTTTGTGACTAAAGCAAAATCAATGGTTAGTGTACATTCGAATTAAGTGTCACTAGTAGAGATTTGTTCCTTATTACTTTGAGGTGCTTTACCTTTAAGATCTAGAACTTCCTTTATGATGTACGGGAACAGTTTCCAAATCTAGCACTTCCTTGTACCATTCCCCATATTCACAGTTACTATTGGATGTGATGTGTGCATTGGTTGCTCCGTAAAACTGCATCTGTTCACCAGTTTATGCTTGGAGCTTTCTATTTTATTTTGATGTTCCTAGTCTTTAATACATTTGTATTACAGATTTACAGTGGTTTGCAAAGGGAGTAATTTATGGTTCATTATTTGATTTAGTAAAATAGACTTTGCAGCCCTGCAGAATTTTCATTTGAAATGGAACCTGTATTGCTTGGAGGATGAGCAACATGCTTTTTATTTGCACTCCTAGCAACCTACTTCAATGTTTTGTTTGTTACAAGCTAGGTTGTCCATGCCTGTCCAAAGTAAACTATGCTTGCTTACTTGAGAAATTCACATGAGCACCCCTGTTGTTAACTATTAACCAATGGACTTGCCACTTCGTTTCAGCTCTGATGCAGTGTAGTTACTGCTCAAGTATTTAGCTGCTTTAATTGATTTTTTTCATGTAGGCAGAGCGTACCCTCCTCTGATGTTTCACTTGTTACAAGATGGCATATGGTGTTTTACCATTTTACTACATAATTATTCAGACACTAACATTACTACCTTATTTGATTCTGCAGATTGATCTCCGTGACAAGGGAGCGCTGGAAATGGTTTTTGCTTCTACAAGGTAGAATTACCAGCTGTTTTTCTGTACTGGCTCTGTTGAATTTCACATCATTATGAATTCCTTTTCCTTTATGCAAATTTGCATCTAGCATCTTCTTTATTAATAGAATATTTGCCCTTTCAGATTTGATGCTGTCGTCCACTTCGCTGGATTGAAAGCTGTGGGCGAAAGTGTACAGAAGCCATTACTTTATTATGACAACAACGTCATTGGCACGATAAATCTTCTAGAAGTTATGTCTGCTCATGGTTGCAAGAAGGTATCTATCTTTTTTTCCCCACTAACTTCCAGTGGAGTCAGCACTTCAAGTTTCTACTGTATTTTTTTTCTGAATTTGTCTGCAGTTGTATGCCAGGTTATTACTCTGATTTAACTATAGGGTTGCTTATTAGGTCATTTTTTTACTTATGTTTTAATTCTGTTGCACCCTGGGCATCGAATAATTAACTACTTAGCTTGTATAAGTGATCTTCACATGCTATTGTTGGCTATCGTTATTTTAATGATCGTGATATTCACGTTAGGTATTACATATTTCCATTGAGTGGGACCTTTCAGTTGCTAGTGCATCTTAGTAGCTCATTTTATTACTAAGGTGTCATCTGTGTTCAAGTTAACTGTAGTTACTCGGAAATCGGAATGCATGGTGGACAGATGCCAGTCTGATGACTTTTTTTTTTTTAATTTTATTTTATTCAAGGTGATCATAGACCGGATGGTTCTGGTTAGAATGAAATGCACAATGGTGTCCCTAAACTTTCCCCATATCCTGTCCATGAACTCTCAAAGTGATCTTGTAGGTCATCCAACTTTCAGCTGGTTCAAAGTATAAATTCAGGTCCATGATTGGACCGAGAGTGAACTTTGAATGAACCACTTGAAATGTTGAAGGACCCGGGATGAACCAATTTGAGAGTTCATGGACCTAGATGAGAATCCCTGTTCCGCTAGGCGCCGCCTAGGCGGGATTAAGCAGCGCCTAGACGCTAGTCGACGGGTACCGGCGCGCCCTAGGGGGTAGTCGGACCCCTAGGCGGGCGGAGCTCGCCCGGCGGCGCCGGGCGGGGGTGGAGGAGTGTCCGGGCGGAGAGGAGGAGCGGCGGGAGCAGCGCTGGCGCTGGCGGCGGGCGGCCGGAGCAGCGCTGGGCGCGTGATGACGGGAGGAGCGCTGGCCGAGATGCGAGCGAGGACTCGATGAGATGCCGAAACGAGGACTCGATGAGATGCTTTGCAAAATAGGGTTAGAGATGTGTGACTTGCCTTCCAATGGGCCTCCAAATGGGCCTTTTTCCATTTCTC
Source organism: Hyparrhenia diplandra (assembly GCA_015847255.1). Classification (NCBI taxonomy): domain Eukaryota; kingdom Viridiplantae; phylum Streptophyta; class Magnoliopsida; order Poales; family Poaceae; genus Hyparrhenia; species Hyparrhenia diplandra. The sequence continues at coordinate 99,568 of JADLZK010010538.1, forward strand.
CATGGGCCTTTTTCCATTTCTCATTTTCATGACCCCTCATTTCCTCTCTTTTTTTTCTTTTCTTTTAAGTATTTATACATGATTATTTGTCGCTTAGAAAAAACGCCTAGCAACGACTAGCAACGCCTAGGCATGATTACTCCGACTAGATGCTAGTCGGAGGGTAAGCGCCTAGAATCCGCCCTTAGCGCCCTAGCGAAAGGGGATGAGAATGCGGAAAAAAGTTTTAAGGACCCACAGGGCATTTCACTCTTTTGGTTCTTCCTGTTGTGTAATAAAATTCTTGACATTTCTAGCTGCTCTAGTTTGCTTTTTTTTTTTTGTTATTCTAATCTAGTTGGTAAATTGATCATTGGATGTGGAATGTGATCAATTATTAGTCACCCTACTCACACCATCTAGCGCCGTCCTTCCTCACCTTACCTTCCGCTCCGCCTCCCTCTTGACGTGTGACCATGACCACTTTCGCATTCACCCTGACAGCCATTCCATGCCCCTGTGAAGTTTTGGTTTGGGGATTTTGGTGGCAACTGGTTGTAGAGATATGGTTTGGGAGATCGTGCACCTGGTGGTGGTGGTGGTGGGTTGTGGGTGGGCTGGTGAGGCGGCAGGAACACTGACCACTGCAGTGGTGATGGATGACGGTTCAGGGTTGCCGATTGTAGAGGGATGGTTAGGTAGGAAGACTGGCAGTTGTGTGTGTGTTGTAGAAAACTTCTCTGTTTTATCAGTTTCCTTCTGTCTGCTTTGATACTAGCTGGGCCGAAACCCTGGGCACAGTTTTTGCTTTGATCATATTTAATGGTGTCTGTATTAGTGGATATGCCTACAGAATATCCGCTTCCCCTTTTAATACTATTGATTAATTGTATAATTATTTGCATTTTTCTTAAGATTAGTTTGATTAGTAATGCTTTGGATTGGCAAATCAATTTATCATACCAGACTCCGCACTGACATGTTTTATGTTCTTTTTGTTTTAAAATGTTTTAGTTGGTGTTCTCATCATCAGCTGCAGTTTATGGATCACCCAAAAACTCACCCTGCACAGAAGATTTTCCTCTGACTCCAAACAATCCATATGGCAAAACAAAGGTCTGCTGCCTCGTTTTCAATGTGAAAACCTGCTGAAGTTTGTTAGCTTTCCAGGTTGACTGAATATTTTCAAATGCTTGCAGCTTGTTGTTGAGGATATTTGCCGTGATATCTACCGGTCAGATCCTGAATGGAAGATCATTTTACTTAGGTACTTCAATCCAGTTGGTGCTCATCCTAGTGGATATCTTGGTGAGGACCCACGAGGAACTCCCAACAATCTTATGCCCTATGTTCAGCAAGTTGCGGTTGGCAGGAGGCCAGCTCTGACAGTTTTAGGAAATGACTATGCGACAAGAGATGGGACTGGGGTAATTCTGTTGCATATGATATGCTCAATTATGTTTCTTTGTATACCATTCAAATTGATTAATCTAATGCATTTGAAGGTGGATATTCCGAATAAAACAGTAGTCAGTTTTCTGTCAGAACTTAACAATCTGTGGTAGGTATAGAAGTTCTAACAAATGTTCTAAGAACTCAGCAAAGTCATTCCTGCCTTAAAACTGGTCTGTGCATTGATCCACCTTCTCATTCAAGTTGATCTTGAACTACACAGATGAAGACTTCCTATAATTTACTTTTTTTTTTTCAAAGATTGATGATGTTCCATAGTTTCTCCTCTTTTCTTTCTCTCTTCTTCAGCACCCTGATGTTTATATCTTTCTATAGTTTTTCCAATCCACTTTGTATCGCGTTTCCATCTGACTCTTTTTTATTTCTATAGCACCTGATCCAAAATCGCGTACTGTATTTCCCTTATAAGAATATTAATTCATCGCTTTGACATTTCCTTCTATTCTATGTAAGCCACGTGCTTAGCTTGAATTCTGGAACATTATATAACCTGCAAAAATCTTCTCGTTTGAAATCATCTGACTGAAAATTTGGAAGATATTCTCACAACAGAACATATGATACCCATATGCTTCTTCAGTCAATTTATTTTTACATTGTGTAGAGTTAATGATTTTGGATCGGATATTTAGGCATATCATTGTGACATCTGTGGTTCACATGCATCATGGAATCATCCCATCTTTAATCAGACTATTGTTGTTTTTACAGGTCCGAGATTACATCCATGTTGTTGACCTTGCTGATGGACATATTGCTGCATTGCAGAAGCTTTTTGAGAACTCTAGCATAGGTTAACCCTTGACATCAAATGATCGTTGAATTTCTTTCCATCATTTCCTGTATACCTAAAAAACTAACTAGACCAACCTAGGAGAAACTAAGGTGCGTTTATTAAGAAGAAAATAGGCTCCCAAATTCACCTACTAAAGGACTTGAATATGGGTGATTTGGGTATACATCAACATCCTCACCAACTGAGCTAGCTCAGCTTCCTTTTATGTAGTTGTATGCTTGTTTGAATGTGGTGACACTTTGCATAACAGATATGCTCATATTATGCAATTTGCAAAAATCAAACTTTTTGGGATATTATGGGCATCTGTCCATATTTTCCATTTCCCTCATATGCGAGGTGCTTGATGCAGTTCGTTTATGCTTTTGAGTCTTGTTTTAAATTTGATAATGTTTGCAGGGTGTGAAGCATACAACCTTGGAACCGGAAGAGGTACATCTGTGCTGGAGATTGTTCAAGCATTCGAGAAGGCTTCTGGGAAGGTATACAAGATGAATAAATTTCGGCCTTGCACGATTATTGGCATTTTGCAATGCAGCTTATGAGTTTACTGCCTTGATAAGTCTTTGTTCATGCTCTCATGTTGTGATTTATGATGTATTTTTCCCTACCCTGTAGAAAATCCCACTGATTTTTGGTGAAAGACGCCCTGGTGATGCAGAGATTCTGTTTTGGAGGCTACTAAAGCAGAGAGGGAGCTTAACTGGAAGTAAGTCATATAAGAAGATATAATATGTCATATTGACAAAATGGCCTTATTGTATATTATATGATCGATATTGTCTTCCTTTAGAGCAAAATACGGTATTGAAGAGATGTGTGGGACCAATGGAACTGGGCCAGCAAGAACCCTTATGGCTATGGTTCGCCTGACTCTACCAAGCAGAACGGTCACCAAACAAATGGATCCGCTGACACCTCCAAGCAGAATGGCCACCGCACAAACGGTTCAACTGACTCGCCCAAGCGGAACGGCCACTATGCCTATGGGTCCGCCGACTCACCCAAGCGGAACGGGCACCATGTTTATGGATCGTCAGACTTCAAGCAGAATGGTAATGGCCACCTGCGCTGAGCACAACAGTTTGACCTGTGGGCTCCCTGTACATTCGGTCACGATGTGAGCTCCCTGCAAGGTCTATCGTGAACCCACTATCCGAGATTGATGTGGATCATGGGTTGACAGGCCATACAGCATAGAGTCGTTGGCTGCGGAATTCCTGTTTGCTGTGGGTATAGCCTATCTTCTGCGTTGGTGTTTATTTTTTGCCTTCGTGCAATTATGGTGTAGGAACGTGGTCATAGTGTATCAGTTGATTCTATTCTTTCCTTCCCTGCTAATTGAACTGCATTAGCTTCAAAGTTTGTCTGATTACTGTTTAACGGGGAAAAATTGCACCTGTGTACGATTATTTATTTGTACCTGTAATATGTATGAAGGGAGAACTAGCCTCGCCGCAATAGCCCTGATGAATTTAGCTGCAATTACTCCCAGATCAGACTGTTGTTTCATGTGAATGTAAATATGGTGCCGCTACAAACTTTCAGCAGATAAAAGTAGCCTTCTTTGGAACATTTTTTTTTTTTTTTCAGAATGGAACAATTGTTAAATGTTCGCCTCCCACTCTGAACTCACGCATCGTTTTCCACGAATGCGTTGGTCTTGCTCTGTATCTAGTGTGGATTTACGTTGGGAATCATCGTGCCTCGCATGCCAACATTGTATTCTGTAACGGTGTAATGTGAAACACATTTTCGTGCAATGTGATGCCAACATTGCATTGAATCCACCAGTCGCATTAGTGTGCTTGATGGTATGTTGGTTCGTGTCCATGAATCACAGCTTGTTTGCTCGGTGTGTTGTTTATTATGCATTTATTTTGGCTGGTGACCGACCTACTTCGCCGGCAGGGGCTGTGTCGATCATTTTTTTTTTCGAAATCGAAAGCTAGCTCGTTTTTCATTAAGAGAAGTGGGAAAATCCAAACGAATTATAAACCCATGCTCGCCACCCTGGTGAGATGCAGGGTCAAAGATGGGCTAACACACAACACAACGGAATCCAGGAATGAAGCCAGCGGCAAGTGCAGAATCAACCCAGGCTCAGCAAAGACATGCAGATTTCACTGTTAGTGGCTCTGGCGCCCGCGGGTACAGGTGCTCCTGCGCTGCGCGGCAGCAGCAAAAGGCAAAGAGGAAGCGAGAGGAGAGCGAGGATCCGGGACCGTGACGCGCGAAAAAGCAAGGGAACGGGCTAGGAAGCAACGCGGAAACGGGAAAGCGAGCGGGACAAGCGCCGATTCATTTCCTCCGCCGCACGCCTTCCGGTCCTCCCCCACCCCACTATACCACCTCCACTCCCGCACCCCTCGCCTTCCCGCCATGGCTACCCGCAGCGTCACCGGAGCGCTGTAGCTGTCACTGCGCGAGCAAGATGTGGGCTCCCAACGATACGCCCGGGCGGTACCTCTACCAGCGCCACCGTGACGAGACCGACGATGACGACACCGCCGACGTGCTCGACATCCCCGCCAAGCGCGCCCCCGTCGAGCCGCTGCTTCCCAGGAGAGTGAGTACCGGACTCCATTCCGGACCACAATTTTGAATTCGCTGTGCCGTGCTCTCTGCTCTGTAATTCTGGGTACTGTGTACGGCGCGGTCGGTAGCGGAGGGCGGCTGTGAAGCAGGCGGGTGGGACTGGAGTAGTATAGATAAGCGACCAATTAAGAAAATAATTTCTCTAAAAGCAGTAAACTGAACGTCACTTATATAGCATTCAATTATTTCAAGCAGCTTACTTTTTTTTGACAGAACTTCGGAGACACAGCAAATTATTCACCCAATATGGTCCCGCGTGGTCCTCCCTACGGTGACCCGTCCGTCACCCCCGGCAACTGGAGGGTGAGTACTTGGCTCCATTCCCGACCACAATTTTGAATTCGCTGTGCCATGCTCTCTTCTCTCTGCTACGCTGACTTGAGTGCCTGCTTTGTTTGTAGCCGCTTCCTATAATTCTGGGTACTGTGGTTTAGTTTTGTCTGCATTATATAAATGTTGGTCTGATGCGGAATTTTGGCTATTATTAGAACTATTAATGTATGTGTTGGTGTCTGATTTAGCAAAAGCATATGTCGAGGTATTTAGCTTAGGACATTATTGTTATTACTTCTGAATGTTATAATTAGAATTACTAGTATAATGTTCATGCTAACGTTCTGAGTTTTAAAAGTACTTAGTTGACTATGGTTTGTCAAAGCTGTTTGATTCTAAGCACAATGGATGAAATGAGGGAATCGGGTATATTAAGTTAAAAACAACAGTATCATGAGAAAGTTTATACATTCATAGGACTTACATCCATTATGATACATATGTGTTCTCCATCAGCCGGTTTAGCTGTATATTGTCTATCCACTCACATTCTATAAAACCCATGTTTAAACATTCCTAAAATGGACATCCTAAACAAGTTGAATGCATTTTCCAGACCAATCTAATTGCAAATCTGGGAAATTAATTTT
>JADLZK010010539.1:0-102927 GCA_015847255.1 Hyparrhenia diplandra
TAATTGAACTTGCATGGTGTTTAGTTTTTTATTTTCCGCGGGCGGGCATTTAGAAAAACCGCCAGGAAAATAGTTGGCCTGGCAGCCCGGCCTGAAAACCGCCACGGTTAATCCCCATTAACCGTGGTGGTTTTATTACAATGCAGATTACGAAAAAGGCCGGGCTATAAATACAGCCCCAACCTTCTTCTTCCCCATCGGATTTCGCCATTTTTAGGTTTTGAGCTTCAAAACTCTAAAACACCATTTCGGGAGGGAAAGGTTTTGCCCTTGGTTTGATTGAAGTTTGGCACCGCTTAGGGGTATTTCTCCTTTTTCCCCTCTTTTTCTCCCTCTTTCTCCCTCTCTCTCTCCCTATGCATGGTCCTCCTCTCTTTGAGATCTAATTGAATGTGGTTTGTGCTCTCTCTCTTCCCCCCCCTCCCCTTATCTCTCCCCCTCTCTCTCTCCCCTCTCTCTCCCCCCCTCTCTCCCTTTCTTTTTGAGATCTAGTTTTGATCTCTCTCTCTCAAGCTAGCTCCTCTCCCCTCTCCTCCTCTCCTTCTCTCTCTCCCTCCCCCTCTCTCTCCCTCTCCCCCTCTCTCTCTCTCTCCCTCTCTCTTCCTCTTTCTCCTCCCCTCTCTCCCTCCCTCATTTGAGTGTATGCTTTTTTGCTCTCTCTTTTCCTCTCTACGTACTCCCTCTCTCTCTCTCTCTCTCTCGTATTCCTCTTTTACACTTTAGTTAACTCTCTCTAATCATCGATACTTCGATCTCTAATCATCGACGCTCTCTTTGTTTTGGTTTAACTAATTTGAGCAAAAGCCGTCATGGCTACCAATAGGGATTGGATGTACGGGCCCGAGGATGAGTTTGATTTCGTTTGACGATGCGCTAAAGAAGTTTATGCCCGTCGCGCGAAGCATCAAAAACAAATGTGGTTCGAAGTAATGGTGTGCCCGTGCTATCGCTGCAAGCATATGTTCTTACACAAGGATGACGACGTCGTGGAGCACTTGCTGCGTATGGTTTCATCAAGGAGCCGAGGTACACCGTGTGGAAGTATCATGGTGAAAAGAACCGAAAGTGTCACGGCCGTTCATCTGGAGGACCCCCGCCGACCGCAACGACGGAAACAACGGTGGTGGGACGCAAGGACGAGAACAAGTTGATAATCGCGGATTACATCACCGTGAGATGAACCGCTTGAAGACATGCCGTAAGACAATGCGGGTGGAGATAATGGTGAACAAACAAGAGTTGATGACATGTCGCCCGAGGATGCTGATTTTTTCGAGGATATTGCTAACCTCAAAGATGAAGATGACGCGGTTGTTTCGCAATCCAAGATGGCTCGAGAATTTTTAGATGATGAAGCAGCGGCAATTGACCCTCTCTACAAAGACGACGGCAAATGTCCAAGCATTGCACGGTGCTACGTTTTAACCTAACGATGTTGATGTTGAAGGCTCGCCACGTGGTCGACACGAGCTTCAATGACTGCTACGGGTCCCCGGTGACACCGCTTTTACCCGGGGGAATAAGGTGCCCGCCAATACCTATCGGGCGAAGAAGCCGATTCGGCCTGGGGTGATGAAGCTTAGGAAGTTTCAGGCGCGTGCCCTAACCATTGCATTCTATACCGGGGGTAACTATGCGGACTTTGAACTGTTCAGCGAGGCGCGATAGTCGTTACAAGAGGAATGGGGGTGTGTGCCACCGATGAGGAGGGACCGCCGAGGCCCAAGCAGCGTAAGACGGCCGGCAAGAAGAAGCAGATGCCACCTCCCGAGGACGAGGAAGAAGAGGGTTACACCCAGAGGAAGATCCCCGCCCTATCGGGTGTGGTACCTACCCGTGCTCGACGCTGCGTGCAATTTTTGGGAACCCGGAGGATGCCAAGCTGATGTCCTAGCATGCATCGAACGCACGAAGGGCGATGGCAAGCCGCGACACCCCGGATGCCAAAACGTGGAAACGCATCAATGACATGTTCCCGGAGTTTAGGACGAGCCCGAGAACGTAAAGGTTCGTGATTGAGTACCGACGGGATGAATCCGCTCGAGACCTCGATGGAGTTCGCGACAAAGACCTGGCCGTCACCCTCACCATATACAACCACCGCTCTCCCTACGAGTGCGTCCGCGCCAAATATCTTCTATCGCGGCCATGCTCATTTTAGGACCAAAGCAGCCCAAGAATGATATAGATGTTCTCATTGAGCCAAGAATGGAGGAATTGGCGGGCCGTGGAAAGGGGTCAAGATTATGGATGCGTCCGAGAAGAGAAGTTCACTCTAAAGGCCATGATAATCGTCACCATCGGTGATTACCCTCGCTCTCTTTTCATTGTCGGGCGATAAGGGGAAGACAAATTTGGTGATTTGCATTGAGAATACCCGCCCACTTACCTTAGCGGATCCCAAAAGACGGTATACATGAAGCATCGTAAATTCCTCGCAAAGAACATAGGTACCGGAAACTTCGATGGATGAGTACTTTGACGGGCGAGCGAGGAGGGTGAAACGGAGGAGCCGGAAAGGGTAAAGTACGGGCCAAAGGTGTTTGAAATGGTGAAGAACATAAACCACGAAGTTCGAAAGAAGAAGAAAGCCCGGTGGGCCAAAGGCAAAGAAGAAGCGAAGGAACAAAACGGCGTGGAAGAAGAAGAAGAAGAAGAAGCGTACGAGAACCCAACCGCACCCCAAAGTCCCATTCAAGAAGCGGGGCCGATTTTCTTCAAGCACCGCCATACCGAAGATGCTCCATACACCCCATGCCATCGATAACATGCATCTACGTAAGAATGTCTTGAGAGCTTGGTCGGGATTTTTCTAGATATCAAGACTAAGACGAAGGACGGTGTCAAGTCACGCCGATCTTGCCGACATGGGCATCGGGCCGAACTTCACTCGATACCCTCGGGAATAGCGGAAAAGTCAACCTTCCACCGCGAGCTACAATCCGACATGGGATGAAAAGAGGGATTTTTGCAAATGGCTCAGGGATGTCAAAGTGCCGAATCGTTTCGCTCCAACATGAAGAGCATTGTATCGATGAAAGACCTCACACCGCCAAACTTCAAGGCCCATGACCGCCATGTCATGCCGACGGTGTTCCTTCCAATTGTGATTAGGTGCATCGCCCGAAGTTCGGTGAAGATGGGTCGCTACATTGTGCTACTTTTTAATCGCATCACGTAGAAGGTCATCGCTGAAATGACCTCCCCAAGACCGAAAAGAGTTCATCGCGAGACTATATGCCACCGAGATGTGCTTACCAATCGCCTTTCTTTGATATTATGCCACACCTCATGATACACATGGTCGATAAGATAGAAGAATCGGGGCCTCTACCCGCACGAGATGTGGGACGAACGAGTGGTTCATGTCCTCTCTTAACAGATCCGTCCCTAACCGTGCATACCCGCAGGGCTCGATCGAGGCATACACAACAGTGAGGCCGTTAACCGCTGCACTAGATACATCAGGGATGGAAATGCAATCGCCTACCCCACCACCCGCACGGGAAGCGAAATCAAGGGATGGGATGGGCTGGAGGAAAGTACGGACCGATATAGACCAAGAAACAATTGAAGAAGCTCATGATGACGCTTCTCAACCAGTTAGTATCAATGGAAACATGGGTTGAGAAGCATCCGAGGAAATTTCAAAGACGGGCCGGCCCGGGCCGCACCGGAGGGTGGGTGCGAGACAACACGGATGAATTTCATTAACGTGGATCCGCGAACAGGGATATCCCTAAACGCGAGACTGAAGAATCGATGCATGCATACGCCCATCTTATGTAATGGAACCAAAAATGTAATGGAGATCGCCAGACTTTCTAAACTCGACCCCACTCGATCTACATCTTAAAATGGCTCTAAACTTGTCAATTAAAGATTGTATTTTTAAATCATGCAAAAACTATTCAAAATTCAAGTTTCACATTTTTCATGGGTACACATACTCATAGGAAGGCTACACAAAAAATTCAGAATTTTTAATCAACATTTGAATTGATATGAATTTTCAATTAATGTTTTGAATCTATTGGCGTGGCGGTCATTTTACAATGCCCGCCACAGTAGGCAATAGATTAACCGTGGGCATTGTAAAATGACCGCCACGCAAAATCAACGCCTATATATACGTGCGGCACTGCCTGTGGGCGGCTAAGTCGTTCGCCCGAAACACTTTCTTCCCCAAGGGCGGCCGAAATTTTACCGATGTTCGCTACACTTGTATAAGGCCGCCGCCGCCGGGTCCTTCGTGCCCCGCTTAGGGCGCCCGCTCGCCTCCGCCTCCGCCCTATGCCTCTCTCGTGGGCGTCCTCCTCCCCGTGGCGCTCCTCCTCCCCGCCGCCTCCCGTGGCGCTCCCTCCTCCCCGCCGCCGCTCCCTCGCCGGGCTAGAGGAACCCTAGCCACCGGGTGTTCGGCCGTCGCCGTCGTGCCCCCTGCCGCCTCCCGTGGCACTCCTCCCTCCCAGCCCGCCCCCCCCGTGGCGCTCCTCCTCCCCGCGCCTCCCTTCCTCGGGCTAGGGAAACCCTAGCCACCGGGTGCTCCGCCGCCGTTGCCGTAGCCCCCTTCGCCGCTCCCCGCCGAAAGCACTTCCTCCCGCGCTCGGCCGAAGCTCCTCCTCCTCCCCGCCTCCCCGAGCTACTCCTGAGATCCGCCCCGCCGGTGAGGTTTTTGCACCGCGGATGCTACCGTGATGCTTTTTTTCTGGGGATGCTACCGCGGATGCCAAATCGAGATAGAACTGGAGCATATGCCACGCTGCGGATGTTGACTCCGACCAAATTGAGATGAACTTGGTAATCTGTCTTGCTGTTTAGTTTAAAAATTTTGTTGAAAAAATGGACCTCGCCTTGGTACTATCTTGTTGTTTAATTCAAATTTAGCAAAGATTTGACATGAATTTGGGAGCCTTTTGTCGAAATCCTATGTCGTATACCCTGTCGCTCATATACATGCCGTTGTTTGTTATGATTTGGGAGCCTTTTGTCGAATTTGACATGAATATAGTGGCTTTCTCGCCCCTCCAATACACTTGTCTCCCATGTCCTAGCTAGCCGGGTGGTCCTAGCTAACACACAATTATGAGCATTTGACATTAACTTGAAATCCCGTTGTCGAAATTTGGGAGCCGCTGGGTCCTAGCTATTTTGATTTGTGGTGGCTCTCTGTCTACCTCTTTTCTACCTCTACTCTCTATACTTATATGATGATCGAACTATTTGTATAAATAGTCCCGAGGCAAATGGTATATGCGATGATGTGAATCTTTTCAAAGCCGAGGCAACGGCGATGATGAAATGTCCCCACATTTCTTGTGAGCGACTAAACGAGGACGCGGCTTGTATAACATATACAAGCAAACGGTTTAGACGCTGATGTGATAAGGATAGTTGGGGACTTCGAGCCAAATTTGTATTTTTACACATTTTTTTGTATTCTTACACATTTTTTGTATTTTCACATTTTTTTTTTTTGTATTTGTAGACATTTTTTGTATTTTTAGTTTATTTTTGTTTTTTTGCCACTACTCTATATATGTAAAATGGAAAACTATGTAATCATGAGAGGAATTCAATAAATCTATGTTCGAGATGACTCTGTGACACTACATACTACTACTATACCTTTTCACTATAATAAAATGCTCGGCGGTGTTCCCCCGTAGAATCCAATGGCATCCGAACCAACCGAGCAAAGATCGCGGCAATGGGTGGCCGTGAGTGAGGAGGATGTGGCCTCCACGTCCCATTCTTCCTCCGACAATGGATACGTGAGCCTAAGAGTTGACACCACCGAGGCCCATTGTAAGAAACGCCCTAGGGAGGACTAAATTGATCCGGACCGGCAAACCGGGAGGAGCCCAACACGGGGTTCTCGAGTGGACAAACTGGAACCAAAAACGTAAGTATATGACAAACACAACGTTGTGTGCCTCATGTAAGTACACCACTAATTTTAGTTGTTGTCGCGGATAATTACCATTGGTGCCCTCTCGCCTAGAGTTTGGTGAAGAGAGAGCTCACCGTAGAGGGCGGTGAATCGTCCCACCCCCAAAGACTTCAAATGACCACCACCTCCAAGAAGTCGGGCTTGAAAAGAGGCCACACATGAGGCACCGTAAAAGTCGAGGTGGTGCGAATATATTGAGGATAGGGCCAATGGAGATCCCGTGGAGCCGTAATCTATCGGGGCCACCTATAGCAACCAAATCTCCGTTGTAGCCAAGGAAACAGGCCCATCACTTACCTAGACCGGAGGAATGTTCAAGGTGTGAAGAAGAAGGTGTGGAAAGGCGTGAAAGTCCCGTTTCTATTATCCAGGCCGAGGCGAGGCTTTGACAAAAAGAAATGCAAGAAGTATGTGTGGTCCGTTGCAAGCAAAGCGCCGCACCCTCAAGGAACAACCAGACACAAACTATGTGCGTATGGGCAAGTCACCACTTCAAGCCTACAACTTCTTAAAGCAACCGGCCGAGGATGAGTTCGTCAACCTTACGACTAACGAAGAGTATGAGGCCAAGTCGAAAATGGGTAAAGAACTCGCAAAGAAGAACGAACTCGTGCACAACCTCGGCATGGTAGGATATTTTGGTCATAAGGGTGGATGGCGGCGGAAAGAAAGGGAGGACGCCGAGAAAGGGATACGTAATCCGTTGCTAGACCTTCCCGAGAGGACACGTGATTCTTCTATGCCCGCCAGCCCAAGAAGCGTTTAAGACCGGCAAAGACGCCCAAGTACAATGACCCAAAGGTCGACGAGGTGGAGAAGAAGGTGATGCTTGTCAAAGAGGCCAAGGCGCGGGGAGTTCCAACCTAGGAGGGAGCACGATGAGCCGACCGAGGCAATCGGAAGACCCGAAAGCACCGCGGGCCGAAGTTCGGGGCCGTGGCTTGAGGTATAGCCGAAGACCGCGGATTCTTGGGCATCCGGACGTGGCCAACTACCACACGAGGCGCAGGTACAAGGAAAACCTTAAGATGCAAGGCTATGAGGAAGCCATAAAGGACATAGTCGAGAAAAAAAAAATAGAAGAGGTATTAACGACAAGAGGTCTTTCCAACATCCAAGGTGTGAGTACGAGTGCCGGAGCTACGAAGAACCCAATCGATGATCTCGCCGAACCCGTGGTGGGCAAACTCTATATACCCATTGGGCGTGAAGGGAAAGAAGAAGGAGGTGGGAGCACGCCGTGGGGTGTCCGCACCACGGAGAGATATGTTGTACAATAACGAGCCGGCCCCACCCGACTATGCCCTTCGTTTATCCGGAATCCATAGAACCAGGCCTTGGTGATGAGGAGATCGATATCCCTGTGAACAAGGAGAAACAAGATCAAGGACCTTCGGGTGGAGAGGGAGTACCTATGGAACAAGGAAGACATTGCCCCGTGGAAACCGACGACACCACCTCCGAAGGTAGCGCCCGCAGCCCTCCTCCTTCTCCCGTGGTGGTAGTGGCAATGACGATGATGGTAACAACGACGCGATGGTGGCCGAGGTGGCGGAAGTCCTCGTCTCGAACCCACCTCCGGGAAGAACCGGGAAGGAGGAGACGGGCGGCAAGACACCCTATTATTACGGCGACGCAGAGGACACCTTCTCCTAAGCGCGACAAGGGGCTCGCCGCCCTCCCACGCCGTTCAAGCGCCCAATGGTCGAGGAGGTTTTAAAATGTGATGTATAGAAACAAAAATACATGGCTAACTTGTACTATGCATTAATTGGTGGCTAATGTAGTTCAATCCACATGCATAGGATTGTCAACACCGCCCCCAGAAAGCAAATAAGGACGATGAGGTGAAATGTTCCCCAAGCGCCGAAGAAGAAGAAGCTATCAAAAGAAGATGAGGAAGTTCTGCCCCGACCAACAAATACTTAGATGATGAGGCCGAAGGAGCTAGCGGAGAAGGAAAAGGACCTCCGATTGGCTAAGGTAACCCGGGGCCGTGGAAGACGTGAAGGCAAAGCAGTACTAGGTACGTGATATGCATGATAATCTCAACCAAACTTAGCGGACATATTACGTACGCATGCGCAGACGTAGCTAGAAGATGCTAACGTACATCTCCTTCTCGTATAGGGAATTATATACCCCATCGGCGGGGACAATGGGTCGCCCCGGACCGCCTGCACTACTTTGAGCTTGGCAAGTTCATGGTGCCCAAGGGCGGCTAATCGAGGAAGAGGAGTGGGACACTTTCGCGGGTTCCACAGATTATATCAAAGATGCGATTGATCGGGGTGACGGAGTTCCATTTCGTGGTTCCTAAAGAGCTCTTTAACTTGGAGGAGGACATTTCACACGCCAATAGGCTTCAATTTAAATGTGGCGGTTGCTACGGCGCCGGGACCTCGACCAATCCATTGTCACCCTCTATGTCGCGTGAGTTTGTTTATGCATTACGCTCATACACCACTAATTCTAGCTCTCCCGATCCTATAATGACGCGGACCACATGTGCTTGCGGGATGCAAGCATTGATAGCCCGAACGAAGAATGAGCCAATTGTGTTTCTATGTCCAGCCGTATATATAGACGTGGTCGATTTTTCTCATTCTTGGATGGAGAGCGGAGGAACCAAGAGCTCAAGAAGTCGGGCAAGGCCGAACAATATAAACACTATGAAAGATTGGCCAATGCAAAAGTTAGAGAGATGGCGGACTACATCCGTAGTGCATGAAGAAGATCAAAACGGAGGCCGGTTGTCTCATTGCGGCCCAACATATCAAGTAAGTCAAAAGCAATACTTTTTATTTTTTGAACACTTGGAATCTATCTCTAATCAAATAAAATGGTGTAGCATGGCGGTATAGAAACAACAAAGACACATTGGCCATTTGGATTACTTGGCTAATCTTCCCTCGGGATGGAGCGGCCCTTAGGCGGACTCGTTGTATGATACGCCAAAAGGCCTCTATAAACATTTTGAAGAGGCCCCGCAAACCGTAAGTCACACGACACTTGTATACTATTTCATACCACAAACTCAGAAGTCATGACACCGTGGGATTTCGCAGGGGCTTACAAGGATTACTTGAAAGACCCCGGAGTCATTCGATCGGAGGCGAGCATACGCAAAGAAAAACATAAGGATCAAATGAAGATCAAAGCGAGATTACGAGGTATATGCAAAGATTACTCTCGTTTGCTCGTCCATATTGAATGGTCTCATAATATTCTAACCATTTTCTAGTACATATATCGTGCATGCAAGACGGTAAGCGCCTTTTGGCAAAGAACTTTGTGTGGTTTCTATGCCTGCGACGCTCATATCCCCGCAGTTGACGTGTACCGTACTACGTGGCGCGAGCCGACGCGAAGAAAACCACGCCACAATTTTGGACGAAAGGCTTGGGCGACATCACGTTCAAGAAAACCTGGTTGGCGCCATCCGTAGGGGCGTCATTGAGGACGTTAATGCTACCTCACCGCAATTTCTTCGACCCTAAGAGCGACCTTGCCGTAAACGAGGACTTATGGAAACTACGGATTTGGAGAAATAAGCTAGACATGAAGGACTATACGTGGGATGGCCCGAGTTGTAACCTAGCTAAACGCGTGATTGAGCAATCGATCGTTCGATCGAAGTTTTGTAAATTCGATTTGTGGTGGTCACTTTTAAACTCTAAGTGCTTTAATTGAATGTCCATGTTAGTTGAATGTTAAATTGTGATGCATGTTTAAGATTTATGTGAATATTCTCTTATTTTATTATTTAATATGTGGTTTAAATCATAATTTATAATTTTATAATATTTTTGAATTATTTTTTTATTAATCCTGAATTAATTAATCGTGGCGGGCTTATAACAAAAACCGCCATGGTTAATACATTAACCATGGCGGGCATCGTTACGCGCCCGCCCACGTTAATCAATTAACCGTGGCGGTTTTTGTTAAGCGCCCGCCACGGTTAATCGATTTTACATGGCGGGCATGGAGTCCGCCCACGGTTAATCGTTCGATTAACCGTGATTCTAGCTCCGTGGCGGATCCTATGCCCGCCACGGAAAATCAAAAAATGCCCGCCACGGAAGTTCAATTTTGTTGTAGTGAATAATATATTGTTTATAAAAATTTAATTAAACTCTTGCTATACTTCAATTTGGCACTATTCTAGAGTTTCATTTTTTTTTTATGAAGGAAGTACAAATGTTTTTTTTTTTATAATGAGGAGGGAGTACAAATGTTACAACCCGATGAACCAAACACTCACTGGCTATCTATCAACTCAGGTTAACTGAAGACTTCAATCAAACAGTTTATCAAACTCTACCTTTGTTGCCCATCCCAGGCAATAGACAACTAAACCAGCTGAACTTGTAGTCTCTTAATTTGGTCCTGCCGTAGAGACTTGTATTTTTTTTTTTTTTTGACAACACAAGAGACTTGTAGTTGATCACTGCAGAACTGCAGGCATGGATATTTATACTTGCTCTCTACACCAGGCTGCCCTGTTCGTTTGGACTATGTCCATGCAAACTTGCAGTTCCACGTCCACTACCAACTTCAGTTGAACAGAGAGATAGGCACAACCACCTAGATGAAAAGTAACTAAAAAAACAGATGTAGGGAATAAATAGAAAGAGGATACAGTTACACTTCAAATAACTAGAGAGAAAAATAGATGAAGCATGAATGAATTTGAAAATAGATTAGGGCTTCAAAATGCAAAATTGTTTATTAGCTTTCTATTATTATTTTTTAAATGGTCAAATATGTCGCCGTAGGTGCTGATAGAAATTTTGAACCTAGTGCAATGGCATATATCTAGTTATATAAAAAATCTACTACACCTATAAAGACAAAACCCCACTTAGAGAGTTCTCTTGCACCTCATTGCGCCACGTCATCCCAGCCCACTAAGTATCATTAACTTTCAACTACTATCATTCAATTAACCCCGTCTGATCATGTGCTCCAAGTTCCACACTTCCATCCGCGTTATTCACTACTGCATGCCTGCATGCATCATGATCTATTTTGCCTCTGCCTCCTCCGCTTCCCATTACCATCAAGGCATCACTCATCCATCCAGATTTTTTTTTTGACAATACTCATGCATCCAGAATTGAAACGTCCCCACTACGACACTAAACATCACACATGCATCAAGATTATAAACGGCCGTGGCCTGTGGCCTACCACAGCCAAATCGCCTATAAAATGAATCCTCCCGGTAGATCGACAATTAGGTCACTGTGAGCCACTATGCAGGTCGGTGATGTCGCTGCGTCGCTACATGCGTCAGCTGTGGCCGATTGAGGACTGGGTGACCATGTGGCACTAGGTGCGCTTCTCCAAGCATTGCTCACAACTCTTTGAAGGTCTCTGAGCTCACAGTCCTCTGCAATGCCGAGATTGTGCTCCTTTTTTCTTCTACATGCCGCGTGGTGGAAATGCAGTTGTGCAGCAACAAGCACAGCCTGGAGATGGGCAATGCAGTGCAACGCTTTTTGTGTTCGCTAAGTCATTTTTTAGGTCAAAAGCGTAGAGCCAATGTGGTGTTGGCGCTCCTCACGGCATCACAGTCCTTCCAAACTCCACCGGTGGAGGTGACAGTCATGGGAGCCACGACGCCACCCCTCACATGTATATGTACTAGTGGATTGCGCGCCTTTGTGCGCAACCATGGAAAGTTCAGGGAAGAGTCATGAAGCATGTATAGGAACAAGATTTCGAAAAGAAAAACATGTACCGATACATTGTCTTGGGTTGCATACTTGTAAAGTATAGTACTTAAATGAATAGATCTGACCATTAAATATTACATCAGTATAAAACTATGTTGAGATGGATAGATGGACAAACAAATTGAATTGGCACACCAAGACTCATCATATATTTGTCAATGTTGCAAAAATATACTTTATAAAGATTGTAGATAGATAGATCTCCAGCAAGTTGAAAGAGAGGTAATCATTCCGGCCTGCTGAATAAGGTTGGTGGTAGCAAAACTGAATCTATACTCTCCCTTTGCCCTTCTTAAAAACCATCATAGGCCAAGCATCACGAATTTCCTTTGTCCTGCTCCACCTGTATAGTTCATGAAAGTAGAGACCCAACTCATCAAATAAGCGAAAGCAATAGAGAAGTAATTGTTTCATATGTCAATCTGCACTCAAAGATAATAGGGCCAATTTAATGCAAGGTAAGTGAACATATGGCCACCAAAAGATGACTGAAATAGGCAAGCAAACAGATAATCCTGAATTTCAATTTTATTTGAAATGCTTCTCTGGAACATAAAGAACAGATGAGCATGACGAAGAACAAAGGACCTATGTTTTACTCACAAAGCTGGCAGCAATAATTAGTGCTCTTAGAAACTACTCCTAACATACATGCATCTGTATTGGGCTATTGGGTGGAGTTTTTTTTTTCTTAATTCCACCTTTTGAAGTGAAAATAATTAGTGCTTGGTTTGGCCATCTCATGATGCATGGAAAAGCATCGATCTATCATTGTTATAGTCAGCCCATGGTTTGGCCAGTGCTTCAGCTAATTCAGCGGTAATTATGCAGCTAAGGAAATGGGCACAAAGAAAAGCACACATATATGGGTACATCACTACCCAACATTCAGTTGTGTGAAACAATCTAGTCTAACATCGGAGAGTATAACTCACCTGAACTTGAGAAGGTGCCCCTGAGGTTTGACAAACCGAGATTAGCTAAACATAACTGAGATTATTTAAAGATGACTGATGACCAAGTATTATCTTGCACAAATGTGCTTACAGGTGCACAGAAGCATCAGGTGGACACCAAACAACTCACACATGGCAGCTAAGTATTGTTCTGCAGAAATGTAGTGAAATAGGACATGTTAGTAAGCATTGCTATTAGAATTTGCAGGCTGCGATGACACAAGCTGGTTAAGTTGATTATTGATTTGATGAATTTCTTTTGAATCAAACTGGCAGCTATAGAAAATCACCTATTTATGGAGATATGCTAGAAAGATTATGTTGGATACCACCTCTAAGTACCGAGATGTCTTGGGTAATATTTGAACAAAAGTTTGTTTGTTATCATCTGAAAAGTGGATGAAAAAAGAACAACATCATTTTGGGAAGGAAAATAATCTAGTACTATAATTGCTGAAGGCTGCCAGCAAAGAGCACTGAAGAATAAGTGCCTAGCCTACACGAGGAATACAAAGACTGTCACAAGAAGCATGATATGTGTACAGGCTACTACAAAGGTTGACATAATAGGAATTCACAGAAACATTATAGTTGACAATAGTTGGATCACTGCATGTGGATAAATTAGAGGTGAAAAGTGCTGAACAACTAACATGCCGACACAGGTCGTTCCATCAATCTGAACCTGCTCCCCTGAATATATGTTCCAGCTGGTACTGAAGAAAACCACCCTGCTGCAGTGCTGCTGAGATGTTATCATTGGACACGTGAAAGAGAAGCAAAAACATAGAAAGAACAAGCTGGAGGACTGCAACTATTATTTTGCCCTGATACCTTGGGTTCAGGTATGGTACAGGGAGGTCGAATACAAAAATATGATTGAAAGACCTACCAAAACACAGCTGCCCAGAATGAATAGAGACAGAACACACAACTCTAACACCTTACAACAATCCAACCAAACAACTATTGAACGACACAAGATCTGATATGCATGACATGCAGCCTCTTCAGTATTGATAATCCACATCATTCACAAACCAGCAGAACCGCTTAGCCCGAAAAGCTGGAGCCTTTGACGTAATTTCAGAGAACAAGCAGATTTTCGAACAAATTTTTGGAGAATCACTTAACGACCATAGTACAGAACCCAGGAAAAAACTTATGATTCTGTAACCATTCACACTTGTAAAAATTTCCTAATATAGACTACATCAATACCTTCAGTTAACAAAAAGAGATAATATGCTCAGTAGGTTTGTAATAAAATGCTCAGATAATATGCTCAGTAGGCCTAAATAAGACAATGTTAACCCCTCACCCATTTTGCTTATTCAAAGACTTTGGTTTCAGTAATCGATAAGATTCCAGATACAAAGTCTTATTTAGACTTTTATAAACCTACGCTGTTTTCCTACTTGGTTTGGTGTTGTATTCACTTTGGTCATTGCTGGACCTAGCAGGACAATGTTAAGGCCCGTCAACTGAATATTATCAAGGGTTTGCCATTCTGCATAAGGAATTGAAGCATGGAAAACCTTAACCGCATATGGATTAAAATAATGTTTTCTGTGATCCATAGAACAAGGAAATCGATCTGTTGTCAATAACAAATCGAGCACACTGCATATAAGATGTATAAACCGAAAAGGCCATATCAAAGCTAATTTTAGCTAAATGTATGAGTATAGTGATCCAAAGAAACCACTGAGGCCCAAGCAGGCATGGCGAAAACAGTGTATTTGGAATCTGAATCTGAGGATAAATGATAAAATAAACTATCCAATTGGTCTCTATGTTGATGTAAAGAAACCGCTAGGCCCAAGCAGGCATGGCAAAAACAGTGTATTTGGAATTTGAATGTGAGGATAAAAGGATAAAATAGATTATCCAATTGTCTCTATTTTGATGGCATAGGAAACTATGAGAATACTGATAAAGCTAGCGGAGGAATCACAGAAAAACCTACCAAGTAGACTAATCCCTCTCCTCTGTTCTACAACTTAGCAGAACCCCTCTCCTTTGTTCAGAAGCTCAGGATCTAGAACCTGAAATGGGACAGCAAATAGATAAGGTTAGTGCTCAAATTAGCTGGCAAATTAAGCTAAATAGGAATTCAAACATATGGCAACAACTATATATATGAAAAAAAAAATCATTAGTGACAGCCCACATCAGTTGACAAGGTCAAATAAAAGTTCATGCATGGTCCCAATCCAAAGGCGCAGAGCCTAATATATCTACGGAGGTGGGGATGATACATAGTTGTGAAAATATTGGGATAAACATATATTACTATATATACAGAACTACAGGATAGCAGTAATACAGAGGATAAGCATTTATGAACGCGGATTTTCATAGGCGAAAGTTCAGTCCAGTAACATAACTATATATACAGAACATTACATCTCATATAAGGTCATGAACATTACTATATATACAGAACTATAGGCTAGCAGTAATACAGAGGATAGGCATTTATGAACGCGGATTTTCATAGGCAAAAGTTCAGTCCAGGAACATAACTACATATACATAACATTACATCTCATATAAGGTCATGAACATTATAGGTGACCATAGCACAAGTAACAATTCCTAGGTCTCTACAGCTAGGTCTTATAGGTTACATATAAGCTGGTCACGTTCACAGGCTGACACTAAAATGGTAAAAAAATTACGGAGGAAAGAAGCAACCAGATTTGTATTATAAGCAAGATAAAACTGAGAAACAAAACAAAAGCCTCTAATTGTTAAGGCTCGGAGTAGAATGTTCAGGTATAGGACAAACTGTGAATACGCATTTGTGTACAATGGTTGGACTTGTAAGGAGAAGAAATACAATGGTACACATATCCCTAAATCATGGACACCGCACATTGCTTTAAACCTATCTTTCTAGTAGTTGATTATATGTTCATCGAGTTGATGACCAAATTCCAGTGTTTCCCTTTCCATACACCTAACACGGTAACCGGTAAGGATGAGGTTGCATCAGTTGAAGGAGCACGAACAACCTGCTCATTTCATATTTATACCTAGGAATATGTACTTCTGATTTCTAACCTGACAAATGTTACAAAATGAGAATTCCCATGTCAATTTATTTTAGGAGATTGTAGTTCTTAATGAAAACTACCCATGTATCCCTATGTACAAAAGTTGATACACACTATTTTAAAAACAAGCAGCCACTCATTAAAAGGAAACCATGGAGCAGGTATGCAGGCTGTAATCTCACTCAGATATAGGTATAACTTAGTAAACAACATATAATTTTGTAGGACAAACAAGCAGTGGAATCATGCTTTGTTGCTAACATCAGATATGCATATCTAGGTAAACGACAATATGTAAGACTGATTATCTAATTTAGCCTATAACAGGCAACAATCATTTCCTACTTGCAATTACAAATAAAAGATGAAGGGAAAACTAACCTGTGCAGACGACCGAAGGCACCCAAATCCAATTTTCTGGCAGCACAAAAAAGAATAAAAAATGAATGAGGCACATCTGTGGTAGGAGCCATGTGACGATGGAGGAGGAGAAGAGGGTGATTGAGCCGCCGTCGTCTCCACCAGCGAGGAAGAGGCGACATGCTAGGGTTTCCTGGATCACGGAAGCAGGGCGCCGGCAGCAACTCCCGTGGGGAGCCGACAGTGCGGGGCTGGCCGGGACGACGCAAGGGGGACGAGGATGAGGAGGAGGCGGCCGCATCCGCTGCGCCGTCGCCCGCGCGCCGGCGACGAGGAGGAAGCTAGGGTTTCGTGAAAACCCGGAGAGGAGAGAAAGTGGAGAAGGAAACGGGGACGGAGACGGAGACGGAGGCGGGGGGGCGGGGGCGGGGCGCGGAGGCGCCGGCGCGGGCTCCCACGGCGCTGGCGTCGGGAGAGACGGGGAAAAGAGCGAGAGTTTTTTTTTTTTTTTTTTTTTTTTTTGGAAGGGAGAACGCTGTATATATTTGGTGGGAATAGGTGGGTTTTTTTGCAAAAGCGCGACGCGGGCGGTTAAGAGCAAAATCGTCACGTTTTCCGAATTTTCTCTTCTTCGGCCGTAGGATTCTCATAATACGAGGGTTAGAACGTAAAAAAACTAAACGTAGTTACTGTTCATGGAGGTCATACGTGGACCATGATGTGATTTCAAAGAAACACAGGGACTTGTTCGAAAAATCATCTAAACCAATGGAAGCCCACCACGGGGTGGAGCTACAGGGGCCATGGCCACAGAAGGGGGGAACCAATCAGAGAATTTAGGCGACGTGGATAGGCTCTCCTGGTGGGAATCATTTGGTGTTTACATGTTTCAAATGTATTCAATGGACCATTGTTTATGTATCTTATTCAATGGACCAATTTTTATATATTCCTCATTCATGCCCGTGAACGCAACGTGAGTCCTAAATAGTATTATTTATATAAGTTAAATGAATAAATACATGTATTTTGTATTTTTGTTACGTTTCTCAAAAAAATTGTTACGTATACAAAGATAGGAAAAAAAAAGAACTGGATGGGCTTCGGTTCGGCCCAAAAGAAAGGGGTAAATATAAAAAAAGTAGACGCCTCCGAATCCGTCTCCGTCTCTCTCCTCTCGCTCGTTCTCCCCGTCTGACGCTCGTCCCACGACCGCCGCCGCCGCCGTTCGCCATGGGCCTCCTCGACGCGCTCTACCGCGTGGTGATGCGCCGCAACGCCGTCTACGTCACCTTCGTCGTCGCCGGCGCCTTCGCTGGCGAGCGGGTGCGCCCTCCCTCCCTCCCCCTCTTCCCCGGCCACCAGATCCCAGATCTGCCATTCCCCCTCCCTCAAGGGTTGTATCCTTGATTCTAATCGGTTGCCTGACGTTTGCAGGCGGTGGACTACGGCGTTCACAAGATCTGGGAGATGAACAACCTCGGGGTAACATTTCTCCTCCCAGCTTCCCTTTCGCGTTGCTGTTCCCTTCTTATCAATTCGTTGCGATTTTCATCGGCCTATAAGTGAAACAAATCTAGGTTGTTCTGTTCATGAAACATCTCTTTGTTACGATTTGTTCGGGATCGAGTTCGCTTGTCAGAGAATGTCAATTGTTATCTGTGCACAATTAGGTCGCGTGTTTAGAGTTAGACTGATCGTATCTTCTCCTTGCCCCTTTTGTAGTGCGGTCCTCTCCTGGCACCCACCCTGCTGAATAGCTCCCCCTAAGAATACACCTGGTTGTGGTGCCCATTTTTCTCAACTAGGATTGTCCTAATGCCACAGGTTTTTAGGCGTGATGATGCGGCATTTCTTGCCTTTATATGTGGCATTTTCAACTCAGATGAGTGACTGTTTTGTTTAGTATAGGTGGCGATACTTGGAAGATATTGTGCTCATTTTTCATCTTGTCAGATTTATCATGGCACGGTTTACCTTGACAATGCATGTATTCATATTTATTTGGTTCACAGCAATCACATACTCAGTCTATAAGTTGTTTTACTTTAGTACAGCAAAGTGCCACATTTAGCGAATTAAGCATATACACGAAGTGTTCCTTTTGGACATTAGTTATTTAGGTCTGAAACAATCTTACGGAATTAGCACTGTCACCACCATTTTCATTTATGTCTCAGTGTGTGCGCACCTGCTTACCATTTGCCTTTAAAGAGCAAGAATAGGGCATTGAGATTTGCTATACTTGTGCATACTGTGCTTTGTTGTGCTTCATTTCTCGTTTCTATAGAGATTCCATCTTGAATGTGATGCAATAATTTTGCGACAAGCAACTGGAGTTACTTATTGCCTCACACTCAGTGGAAAATAGTTTAGCACTATTAGCCAATCTGCGTCACTGTTATATTTTACTATGGATGTCCATTTCTAACATTCCACGATGATTACATTTTCCACATCACAAGGCAGGTAGGCAGCAATCATGCATGTTTGATGAACTGATGTCGATGTAGGGGAGTTATGTGGCTGCACAAATTAATGCGCAGTGCAGAGATTATTGCCAGACCTAGATAAATGTTAACTTGCAATTACATCTGAACTTGTAGTCCTTATTTGTTTGATTAATTAATTGTAATATGCAACAGGAAAATATTTAGCAGAGTCAAATGTATTTAATTTATACATCATTTATGAATAAAACATTTTGTAGAGCATAGAAACCTAATTTTGAGTAGATCCCATCCAGATTAATTTATAACATATGCATTTACCAGAGTCAAAATATTTAGTAGATGTATCTTGTTTAGTTTGAGTACAATCTGACAATTATATTACTCACATAATGCTTTTAACAAAGTTACTTGAATAGCTAGTGAAAAATGGAGCAACACAACCACACAGGGTCGTGATCTTGTTCAGTTTTGATGGTGTAAAACTTACAGTAGTATTTATTCATAGAAGAAAGGATCTGGTTGAGCATTGAAAATAGACATGTCACAAAAAAATGTGGATACTGATTTCTGAATCATCTTCATGGATTCAGACTTGAAATGTGTTGGCATAGATCAGGAAGCTGGATTGCTCAATGTTTGGTTTGTGTGTAGTCTAAATTTGCATCTTAATACATATAGTGCATCATATTATTTTGGTTGAGGAGCCTTGCAGAGTTCTTTTTATTAGCAATCAGCTACTGATTGCTGACAGGCTGCATGTCTTTTGTTTCTATGTATGGTAAATAAAAGAAGTTAGGCTGCACAATTAGATCACAGTGCAGTAAGCTCTTTAACATTAACTTTTAGTGTGCAAGAATGGGACACTGAGACTATCTAGAAACGTAAATAATTTTGATCTTGTTGCCATGGTTTCCCATTTCTTTGGAGACTTCATTCTGTTGTAATACATGCTGAGTATGATGTCAAACAACTGGGGTTCTGCCTGACAGTGGTAAATAGTATGATTCAGTGTTTCACTACTAGGCCATGTGTTTTACAGTTGTATTTTGCTATTACCATTGATTTCAAAACATTCATGACAATTGCATTTCTAGATGGCACATAGGTAGTGATCATGAATATTTTATATTGGAGTTATTTTTCTGTAAAAATTTGTGTGCAAAATGCAAAGGTTACTGCCAGACCTGGATAACTTGTAGCCCTTGTTTGCTTATTTAATCAATTGTAATGTGCAACAGGAAATTTTTAGCAGAATCAAATGTTCTTAATTTGTACAACGCTTATCAACACTGAACAGTATATATAGGTAATCTGATGTAGAACCCATTAAGAAATCATATGCAGTGAACATACATTCACCCTCTTGTTTAGCTCTGAAGTCTGACCTAACCAATATATTAGGAGCATAATGGTTTTTAACGAAGCTGCTTGAATAGATAACCTGAATGGAGCAACACAGGATTCTGATCATGTTCAGTTATTGAGTAATTTCTGTTGCACTCTTTGCGCCTAACAGAAAGGATCTGGATTTAGCATACAAAATAGACATATTTGACTGAAAAAACATTGGTTTTGTGGATTTCCAAATAATCTTCATGTTGCATAAATCAGAAAACAGGATTGCTCAATGTGCTGTTTCTGCATAGTCCTTTTCTGCTTCTAGTAACATGCAGTGCTTCATACTACTTCAGTTGAACCTTGCAAGCTTCTTTTTACTTTTAATCAGCCACTAATTACTGACAGGATGCATGGCTTCTGTTTTTTTAGTACGGTGCATAATTAAAAAAAGTGCACATCTACATTTTCTTCTGTGTTTTGATTTGAAACGAAATCATAAGCTAGCCTCATTGTTAGTTTCTTTTTTTCCCAGCTGCATATATATAATAACTGAAGAACACCTCATTGTTCATTCTACTTTACATGATACACTGTTGTCAAAATTGTTCCAGATCCTTGGCTGATGCTTTTTTGTTGTTTGGAATTGCGAAAAGAAAAGGTACGAAGACATACCAGTTTTGGGGCAGAGGCCAGCCGAAGAATGATAAATTTTGGTTGCCATTTAGCTCCGGTTTAACTGTTTCATTTTGGCACAATATAATAAGCGATGTAAACTTCTTACTCAGCTCCTGAGAGCTGCTCTTCTCATTCATTTACTCTGAACATGCTGTGTGGGGATTTCGTGGTGCATGGCAGAAACCTGTTATATAGAGCATGCAAATACCTCTAGAGTTTTCCTTTGTTATTTTCTCCCTAGTTCCAAGAAAATGTGACATTATCCGGAGCACTTACCTTGTCCTTTCGAAATGACAACTAGTGCAAAATTTGGACTGCATCATGTCACTCCGTCTGATGCGAGTTACTACACTTTTTATGTTCACTGCGTTTAAATGTAATATATATACATGGACGATAAAAAGCAAGAAAATATAGATGCGACGTACTGTATTCTTTTACACCGTCCGTTTTTATATAAAGATAGCAAATATCTGCGGCGTAGTACATTTTTATCTGGTCTTCCAAATTCGGAACGCTTTTATCTCGTCGTCAAATTAAACGTCATGTATCAGATTAGAATGATGGTGTAGCGCAATGCAGAACTAAATCTAGAAGACAAGATCTTTTTTATTTAAAAAAAAAAAAAAGAAAGGTATTTCTTGCTGCAAAAGAATAGGAAGAAATCTCGCAGTGGCGGGAAAGTGCGTATCTCATAATATTCACTTTCTGATATCATTTTTTCATTTTCTGTTTTCATACATTCGTGAAAGTTGTGTACTTTTTTTTCCTGTTTTGTTTGTTCATATACTCGTCTATAGTATCGTCAGTATGAACAAGTGAACAACTTTCTGTTTTCGTACACTTTGTAGTATGAGCGAGTGGTTGAGCGAGCATAGGATGAATCTTAATTTCTGTTTAGAAGTAATAAATTAATATGTGTTTTATCTTAAATACTAATGAGTCATACACAATTTATATGATTATGGATTTATTATCTACATTGTTAATATGATGTTTAATTATTACGATAATTAATAGGACTAACAATGTTTTATTATATTGATTTACATGTAGAATTTATACTTATTATATATTTAATTTGATATCTAAATTACATAATTTGTTTTCTTATTAAATCACAGGGATGGAACTTTGTTCCTTATCTAAAAAAAAATCATAGGGATGGATATTTGTAGACAAGAAAGCTAAATATGGTATCCGAATGTGTGTGAATCCGTAACAAAACTATCTTTTTGTGTATTAGCATCCAAGGATATTTGGATTCGTATCCGTATCTGACAAAACATGGTAAGCAGTGACATTCGTATTCGATCGTTTCTATTCCTGCTACTAGTGGTAACATACCATGAATTTTCACTCTAATCTTTTCACACAGTACTCTCGATCGTGACGAGTATGAACGAGTGAACAATGTTCCGCTAGCAAAAATAGAAGGAGAAGAACATAGCAAAGATTCGGAACTGTCGTCACAACTCAAGCACGCACCATGACAACCGAAATAATCACACGTGGCATACGAGTACGTGCATACATGCACATCTAGCTAGCTACACTCTAGCTACCAAATCAAACAATTATGGCCTATAGCAACACTATAATACACGTTCCTAGCTTGGCATAGGTCGTAGACAATATCTTGATTCTAGTATAGAGAGAATTATTAACGTGCCAAACAGATCTTTTGTGTCAAAAAAAAAAAATCGTGTCAAACAGATCAAATCAACTGGAAACGACCTAGAGTATATACATACACACATTTTATCACACGTCTTTCAAAATGATTAGTACTGCAGAATATTGGACAATATCATGCTGCCACTAGCTCGGTCTGTTTACAGATACAGCGCATTACACGTTTTATCATCTTCATTCAGTACGTCCGTTTAAAAAGATATATAAGCAATGTAACTACACTTTTATCTGGTCTTCCAAATTTGCAACGTTTTATCTGATCTTTGAAATTTGCATCGTCATATTAATCAGATCAGAATGTAAGTGTACACTACTACCGAAATACTTTGGCGTGGCGGGCGAATAAGATTTTTGCGTGGCGGGCAAGGGTGCCGTCACCGAGCAAGGTCACGGAAAATGTGACCATATCCGTGAACACGCGGTGCCGCCACGGTTAATAAAAAAAAATTAAAAAAAGCCCGAGCCCGGTGCCAGCCCATACGGGCCCGACAGAGCCCGGCTACGCATTTGCCGCCGAGCACCGCCGTCGTCGTCCCGGCCCGGATCCGCCGCGCCGTCGTCGTCCCGGCGGATCCGCCCGTCGTCAGCGCTGCCGGGTACATCCCCGCGCCGCCGCTGAGGCCGAGCCGGCCGGCGGATCGCGCGCCAGCGGAGATGGCGGATCTGGTCGGAGGGCGGGCGCGCCGAGGATCCGCCTCCGCCGCCTCGGGGGACTTGGCGGAGACGGAGAGGGAGGGCAGCGCGCCGCCGTGGGCCTTGCCACCGTGAGTGTTACGGGTATTCTTTGTGGCCGTGAGGTGAGGGAGATCGGGAGGAGAGGGTGGGAGGGAGGAGGAGCCGGCGTCCGGGCCGAGGGTGGGAGGGAGGTGGAGACGCGGAGTTGGCGGATCGAGGGCGAGGAGTGGAGACGGGAGTTGGATCGAGAGTGAAACCCTAGTGCGCCTACGGTTTTATACTCGAGTAGGTTATTGGGCTTAGCCCATATCAATTGGGCCGGGCTATTTTTGCGTGGCGGGCGTGTTAAGGTGCCCGCCACGCAAAATAAATTTACCGTGGCGGTAAAATGCGCCCGTCACGCAAATTAAAACTAGATGTGGCGGAGTATTTTCCGCGGACGGGCAAAAAGTGCCCGCTACGGAAAAGATTGTCCGTGCTTCGCAAAAATCATTTCGGTACTAGTGGTAGCGCGATTACAGAACTAAATCTAGAAGCCTAGATTTCCCCTCTTTCTTTTTTTTTTTGTTAAAAAAAGGAAAGTAGAAGGTAATTTCTTGCCGCAAAAGAATATGCAAAAATCTCGGAGTAGTGACAGCAAAGCGCGTATCCCATAATATCTATTATCTACTCTCTGTTTCTGTTTTCATACATCGTATTTACCCTTTTTTTTTCCTCCTCTTCTCAAACACTTGTGCACTCGTGTATTTTTCATTTTCTGTTTTCAAACCATTCACTCCCGATCTTTTCACACACTCGTGACGAGTATGAACGAGTGAACAGTTTCCCGCTAGCTAAACTACATAGAGAATTAATTAATTAATTAATATTAATTAATTAATTAATTAAATTAATTAAATGACGCAAAGTAAGTCGGTTGCTTGGCCGATGGAATAGGATCGGGAGTGGATCCATCGATGGGAGACTCGCGAGTCCGCACCGCACACAACATCCACACCCACACACGCTTACGGCTGCGGCTTGCGGCGCGCGAAACCCCCGGCCGCAACCCTCGCCCTACTTTCCAGCGCGCCGCGCCGCCGAATCCATCCATCCATATAAGCCGGCCACCGCACTGCCCGCCGTCGTTCCAAACTCTCCTCCTCCTCACCCCGCTGCCGTGCCGCCACCCCACAACAAACCCTACCTGCTTCCCTACTCCTCCTACTCCAAGTCGAGCGAGCTGAGAGAGCGCGCGCGCGCACGGGCGCGGCCACTCCACCGCCCAAAACCCCACCCCACTTCGACTCCGATCGATGTCGCCGAAGATGTCGATGTCCACCAATCCCTCGCTGCCGCCTGCAGCGTCAGCACCACCACCACCGATGGACGCCCCCACCACCTCCTCCTCCCCTCCCCTCCCGCCGCCGCCGCGCCGTCGACCCCGACGACGACGACGGCCAACTTCGCGCCCACTTCCCCGTCCTCCGACACGAGTCCTCCGACACCGACGACGAGCGCCCGCGCCAGCCACGCGTCGAGCACGACTACTACAACAACCCCGAGGGCGTCCATCGTCCGGCGCCGCGCCGCACCACCGCTTCCCTCCTCGCCTCCAACGCAGCCTCGACGCGCTAGACACCCTCCTCTTCGGCCCAAGCGCCACGTCGTCGGGCGAGTGCGAATCGGACGCGACGCTCAGCGACGATGACTACCACCACGGCCACGGTGGTGGTGGCGGCGGCGGCGGCTTCAACCACATCGGTTCCAGTTCCAGCGCGGGTACCTCATCAGCCGCGGTGGATCGGGGATGGACCGCCACACGCAAGCGAGGATGGAAGAAGGCAGGCCGGGGCAACAAGAAGGTGGTTCTATCTGATTCTGATGATGATTCTGATCTCAACACGGTCTCCGCCGCCAACCCCGACACCGACAGCGACGGGAAGGTCGGGAACACCAGCATCACCTTCGCACAGGCCGCCACCCACAACTACCAGCAGCCGCCTCCGCCTGTGCCGCTGCCGAAGCAAAGAAGCTCAGCCTCAGCCACCGCGCGCGCCCCATCCGCCGACACCTGATCCGCCGCGGCGCCGAGAGCGGGAGTACACGTGCAAGGAGTGTGGCAAGTCGTACCCGACCAACCAGGCGCTAGGCGGCCACGCGGCGGGCCACAAGAACAAGAAGAGGGAGGCCGAGGCCATGGCGGCCGCCATGGCCGCCCGCAGGCGGCGGTGAAGGTGGCGGCGCGACCCTCGACGACGCCGCGTTTCTTCTTGCTTTCCGACGCGGCGGTGGCGGCAAGGCGGAGAAGACGCACGAGTGTCGACAGTGCGGCAAAGGTGTTCGCGTCTGGGGTGGCGCTTTGGTGGACACATGAGGGTGCACTACACCGGCCCGCCGATCGTGCCCGCCAGGAAGAACAAGAAGAGGTGCCTTGCGCCGCTGCTGCCTTCGACGCCCGCGGTGGGAGACATTGTGGCGGCGGCGGCGGCACCGTTGGGACTCTCGCTCGCGCTGTCGTCGATCAAGGCGGAGTAAAACGCCGCGGTGGCGGCGGCGCCGGTGCCACCGGTGGTGGCGGTGGGACTCTCTCTTGGGCTGTCGATCAAGGCGGAGGAAGAGGTGCCGTCGACGCCGCCGTCTGTTGTGCCGCCGGCCGGAGGAGCTGTTGGAGTGGTGCGTCTCTTTGGCATGAACATCAGCCCACAAGTGCAGAAGGCGCCATTGCATCAGCAGCCGCAGCAGGGCTCCGGCGACACGACGGAGGATTCTTCATCCATCGGTGAGGAGCAACAACATTAGACAATGCTTAAGTCTGTTGGGATAGTTACAGTAATTGGCATCATGATTGGATCGGTTTCTTGATTTGGTAGATTGCATGAGACATTGTAGTAGTTTTGATTTGGTAGATAGATAGATGGATAGATACCATGCTTAGCAGATACAGATTGTAAGTTCTGATACACATCTTTAGTAGTTACGGATCTTGTTCTTGTGGGTGATTCAAGAACAAACTCATAGTCGTCATCTGCCCGCTGCCTCTGCCGTTTCTGTTCTTCGGTACTCATTTCACCCACGGCGTACATACCCAATAAATCAAGCTCCGAGTTCGAACAGAACCTGATTTTGCATGGTCTGCGATTCTGAATGCAAATGCTGATTCTGAATCTGAAGACATACAAGTGTACATACTTTAGTAGATACTAGTAAAATAGAATGATGGCATCATTCTGTTTCTCGCGTTTCTTATGGATTAAGTCTGGTCTTGGGTAGTTTTTCTTCGAGACCACGCCGTTGCGTGTATATCATTAAGAAGAAGATAGTTCGAGAAGCATACAACCAGCACGTCTCGGTAACCTGCAGTTACCGAAGCACAGGCTAGTAGTCTTGGGTAGTTATAGTAATTGGCACTCATTCACGTTTCTTGTTTTGGTAGATTTTACATGTGCTATTTTTGATTTGGGACATACTTGTATCTATATATATACTACCATGATTAGCAGATATAAGCACTGATACACATCTTAGTAGATAGATATTAGTAAAACAGAATGTACTACTGTTCAGGATAGACAAAATTAAAGGAAATTCACCTTTCAACTTCTTCATTTAGGTGTATATTGTAATAATTCAACTAGCTGTGAGAATGAGAAGTTGAGAAGCATGCATGTTGCCAGATGTACTTGTACTACGGACCGAAGAAGCTCGAGTGAAAAGTCAGAGGAACACTGTACGAATACTAATGCAGCTCCGATAATAATGAAATTGCCTCAGCACATCTTTCGCGAGTTTGTTGCCCGGCGATGGAGTGAGATGACGACGACAGCAGTGCCCTTTGTCCCACCAGTCGGTGACGTTGTGGCGGCACTCGCTCTTGATTTAGGCTGGGCCAGCTCGGTCCGGTCCATGAGACAAAAAATGGGGAGAAGGGATGGGTAAGTGGGCTGGGCTAAGTTTAGTATCGGGTAGGTTTAGGCCCGTATGCGTATATTCGAAAGTAGCATTTTCTAAAACTGAAATTTGGAACGGTTGACTTAAAACACACAAGCCAAAACACGCTGGATCTGGAGAGGAGATAATATACACACGTGTCCAATGGATGGGTCAATTAAGCAGCCAACTATACCGTGGATGTAATAGCCATGTAGTACTTCACTAGACGACCGCATCATGCTTGAACGACCTTGTTTCTTCAAATCAGGCCACGTATGGATGGCCCGCACGACTAAGTAAAGAATAAAGCAGCAAAAAAAAAAAAGAGAACAAAAATGAAACAATAATTGGAGCCCAGACTAAGTAAAGGATAAAGTACAATGCAATTTCGTCAAGATTGTCTACAAACAACACCATCAAGCAGATTTCTATGGATGTTCATAGAAGGATTGATGACACAACAGAAACAAACATAAAATGGGGGCTGAGCTAGGCAGCAGCGTGCAGATGGATCAAATCCAATTCATTTCCATTACCAAATGTCCTAAAGATCAGCACACCAGCAGTGAGAAGGGAGATGTCAACAGCAAATAAACCAATGAGCAAAACTAACAGTACAAATAAATGCAAAAGCTTAAGAGCAACAAGTAGCTGCCATCCAGGAATGGACAAGAGCGAGGGAATGGACAAGAATCATGGTCTGTGATGTACAAAGATCTCAACATCACTCCAAGATGGCGACATCAATGTGCCCTTGTCGAGTCAAGAGACACGAGCTCGCCTTGGGCTGGGCCAGCTAGCGATTCGGTCCATGCGACAAACAGGGAGAAGGGATGGTTACGTGGGCTGGGCCAGGTTTAGGCAACTGAAATTTGGAACGGTTGGCTTAAAATACAACTCAAATCATCACTTGACTTATGTTTGGACTCTGGAAACGAAAATAATATACACAACACAAAAGTGTGTGGAATTCTTATGGCCACATCTTTCACTGGGCGACTGCATCAGGCATGAACACGGTCTTGGTTTTTCAGGTCAAGCCCCGTATATGACCCCTGGACAGACGACACCAGAAAAAAGAACATGCACATGCGCCAATAATTGGAACCCAGACTAAACAATGGACAAAAGCAATGCAAATTCTTTATGACTATTTACAGATATCGTCTAGCAGCTTTGAAGTTCACATCAACAATATCCACTGATCGAAGCATGCACATCGGATCCTCACAACAAAAAAAAAAAAAAAAAAAAAAAGAAGCACATCTCGGACGATTAATGACACAACAGAAACAAACATAAGGTGGGGTCTCAATTAGGTAGCGGCAGATGGATCAAATCAAATTCATTTCCATTACCAAATGTCTAAATATCAGCACACCAGTGATAAGGAAAATGTCAACAACAAATAAACCAATGATCAAAACTGCCAGTAGTAGTACAAATAAATACAGAAGCATAAGATGATCGATCGAACAAGTAGCCACCATCCAGTGAATGAACAAAAACAAGGGAGAAGCGATATATATAAGCCCCTGGTAAAAATATGCATCACTGTGAACTTGCTTGGACTTCTGAAGAGAATATCTGATTGTGTACATACCTTTGAAGGTAGGTTAATTGATTCATATATAGTCTATTATTAATCGTCTCCCTTCTCCATAGCTCCCATTCTTGGCATGCGCCAGATCGTTCCTGGGTGGCTACAATTGTACACATAGATGATAGATTGTACATGGAGTTGCCATTTTCGACATCGAGATGCTTAGACAGGATGAGATCTAGAAAAAGGTCATATATGCCCCTGATCATAGTATGCAACACTTCAAAAGAGGGCTTCTGCAATCTGCACCAACCGTGTTTACATATTAATCCATCAGGCCAAACTTCTGTATGACATGTTGACTCCTGCATGTGCAAATATTTGAGCTGAAGAACTAAGACGGCAGGTACAGCAGCACAGGCAGAGGTATCATGTACAAGCCTCATCTGCAGAACAATTAATTAATTAATAATTACTTTTATTCTAAGCGAGGGAGGGCAAGGGTGCCAGTTTATTCTCAAGACAAAAGTGTACCTTGGAAGTGACTGTTTGAGGTTAATGATTCAGAAACTCATCCACAATCATCTCCATTCTCCGTAGCTCCCATACTTCCAATTGCTGACCTAGGTCCTTGCTAACCCCATCCACAAAAATCTCATCATCAATCATCTCCCTTCTCCGTAGTTCCCATTCTTGAAGCGCTGAGCTAGCTCCTCGCTGCAATCGTGCACATAAATATCACATGAAGCTGGCATTTCCGGCAGCCTTGAGATGCTTGGACAGGAATAGATTCTCAGGGATTTGAGGGAGACAAGGCTTCGCAGATCTGCAGGAAGTGACAAGAGGTTCGGGTAGCCCCCAAAGTGGAGCTCTCGGAGGGAGGTCAAGCTGGAGCCCTCTCTCCTGTTCTTCCGTTAGGCTGACCATTGGGCTCATTCTTTGCCCCCAGAAATCTAGGAATCGTAGAGACGTGAGCTGTTTGCAGAGGGACATGGTAAGGACAGAGGCATCCCCAATAATCTCAAGTCTTTCCAGTCGAGACAAGATCTCACAGGTCCCTTGTTGCAACAAACGCTCCATCCATGGAGGTAAGCCGGAGGAGGCAGTTACTATGAAGGGCGTCACATTTGGAATGGACTGCAATCCCTCGACTAAAGCAAGCGACTCACAATTTATAATTTCTAACTCTGTCAGCTCCTTGCAGTATTCCAGCTGTAGAGAAGCAAGTGACTCACAATGTCTAATGCTTAACTCCGTCAGTGTCCTACAATATCCAAGTTGTAGAGATGTCAATTCTGGACTTCCCCATATCCCCAATTTGGTTATGGTAGGGAGGCAGGGCAGCAGACCGGACTGGACATTGTTTGTGAGACTTGAGATCTCAAGTCTGTCAATTGATGGAGGAAGAAGTTCAATCTGATTTCCACCCTGTTCTTGATCCTGTAGCTTAGGATTCATCTCAATTTCCAAGCTTCGAAGACAGCTGAGGAACTGCAAGCTCTCCAATGCACCCAACTGTTGACACCTCGAAATTGTCAACCTTCTAAAAGAGGTGAGGACTTGCAAACCCTCCAATGCAACCAGCTGTTCACACCTCAAAATTCGAAGCTCCTCAAGGCCGTGGACGAATGGGCTGTACACACTTCAAACATGGACTATCCATGAGGCTCAAGTATCTGAGGCAGGTCAGGCCTTTAGTGAAGTGGGACTGCAAGTTTTCTGGGAGATGACTAAGAGAAAGCACTTCAAGTGGCGACGGGAGTAATCAACATCCATGTTACTAGTAGCATTGTCTTTAGTGCTGCTCGCTAACAATTGACCCAGCTTTGGGCAATCATAGATATCGAGCACCTCAAGAGTGGTGAATCCTCCAAAGCCTCTCTTGCCACCATAAAATTCAGATCTACACATCCATGAATAGTTAGCTGCTTTAGAGAACAGAGGATGTTAGATGGCACTTTCAGTATTTGGTCTTCTGCTGACAGCGTCACTGCTGAAGCCAAACTGTTGCTTCCTTTCATTTCAGTAGGTTGACTGATCCATAACCATTTTATTTGTGGACAGTCACGTAAACTCAATTTCTCAAGGGACTGCAAATGAGGAAGCATGTTAGTCAACCACCCCCTGGTATGCGGAAGAAGAAGAAATGTCAAGATTTTTGAGAGATGGGAGGGTGGGGATGTTTTCTGAGGCAGCCTCTAACAGGATGGGTGGCTTGAACAAGTTAGAGCAGTTGCGTATACTTAGAGACACTAAACTGGTGAGCTGGTTGAAACCTTCACTTGAGATAGAAATCAAATTTGGACAGTTCCATATGTCCAACCATCTCATGCCCCTAAGGTTATGGAATCCTAAGATCTGGTCATCCAACACACTCAAGTCATTGGATTTTATATTGAGCGATTTACCATCTATATTCATTGATAGTTTTCCTTTGATGGAAACTTTAAATATATGAGGAGAAGGTGGAAGAGGATGCGAGATCATCAGTCTAGGGCAATCATGGATGATGAGTTTGTGGAGGCTAGATAGACACACCTCCTGCTCTTCTTGTGAAAGTGAAGATGGAGGATCCGTCAGCCCGCTGCACCTTTCCAGGCTTGGCATTTTTATCAACTCTAACTTCTCCACAAAAAGGAACTGACAACTCTCTCACAAGATGCAGGTCCATTAACTTCAGCTCCTTGAGTGCCCTCACTCCATCCAGTGGAAGGATTTCCCAATTGCTGCAATATCATTAATCTAAGTAAGTATGCCAAAATTTGCAAATAAGTACAACTATTCAAGAAAAATTAAATAGTAGCAGTTACATTATATGAGGACAGTAGCAGATGATGAGTTTCCTGAGAGACAAAAACCATGACTGCTGCTCAACTTGGAAAAAGAATGTAACTCTGGAAAGAGTGAACTCGTTCAGTTGGGGCAGCCCTTGATCACCATTACCCTTAGATGGGAGGTTAATTCTTTCCCATAAGTACCAAGACATTTTCCAATCTTGGCATCTCAATCAAGATCAACTCTTCCAAGGAAGGAATTGAAATTTCAGTCAACTTCCACATCCTGATCAGTTTTAGCTTCCTAAGGAGCGGAAGCATTTTGAGATGAAGAATTTGCCACTCCCTGCACTTCTCTAAATGAAGTACCCGCAACATCTTAACTGACACATTACAGGCAAGCCAGGTTGGTAAGTTAGCACCGCTGTACCCAGATATATGTAGACTTTTGAGGTTCTCATGAGGTTGAAGACCCTCAAGCACATCTTCTGTTTTCCCAGCTATAAAAGAGTCAAGGCCCATGCTGAAATCATTCCATGATAAGGACAACTCTTGCAGATACTCTTTGTCTATTAGACTAGCTCCGCTGGCCTGTTCTTTGGTCCTCACATTTTCAAGTTGAGAAATTTCAAGAGTTACAAGTTCGTTCATGAATCGAAGTTGTTTTATCTCAAATTCACCAACACTTCGAACCTTGAATTTTATTCCCTGAAGAGCGGTCAGCTTCCCTACACCAGCAATTTCTGAGTGCACTTTGTCATGGGCAACAATATTCCTTAAATTAATGAGATTATTCATACTAGTAGGTACAGAAAAAATGCATCCAATGCCAATGTTGAGGAATTGAAGGTGATAAAATTTTGTCAAAGCTTGAGAAGGAACAATATTCTTCTTACGGTCTAAATTTGTTCGAATATTTGTTTTGGTGAACACACCGATAAATTCAAGATAGCGAAGATGATATGGACTTAACAAATCAGATGTACTGCTGACATCATTATGCGGCACATAAATCCTCACAGCTCTTAAACTCTTTGACTTCATGCATAAAATGTGTAGGAACCTTAATAAATGTATACTGCTTCGGCCAAAAACCATCAAGGTCCTCAATTTGTTTGAAGATACAATATTCTCTAGTATGTTCTGAAACTTGTCACAGGGGATAATGCAATGTCCATCTTTCTCAAAAGCAGTAGTTATGATTGACAAATGGCGAACACTTGCTTGAATAACCCTAGAGTTGGATCCATTTATAGTGGCACACTCATTTGATGAAGTCTTCTGAGCCAATTCATGCATTAGGTCATGCATGACATAGCCTGAATCAACCTTTTGGAAAAAGCCAAAATCCACTAAGTTATCCAAATATTGCATCCCTGTATCCTCCAATCTCTTGCTAGGGTCTTGGCACTGCACAAAAATTTTGTGATATCCAAGCACAGACCAAATTTTCGCCATTAAATATATAGTCCTCTGGAAATAGAGAGCAGTATGAGAAACAATGTTGAAGGTGGACCGGTAAAAATCATAACTGAGCTTCAAGATAGGTAAAATATCATCAGTATCTTCTTGAAGAGATATCCATTTGTTTTGAACTGTCCTCCAGTGCTCATAGGTAACATTTCTGTTCAAAGTGCACCGACACTACGTGCAGCTAGTGGAATACCCTTTAGTGATTTAACAATTTGCTGCCCAATGGACTGCAAATTAGGATGGCCCTCATGGCTTTCATTGCCAAATGCACATGCCTTGAAGAACAACCAAAATTGGTTTTCATCCAGACCGTTCAGTGATACCTAATCCATTGTTTCTATCATTCTTGCAACTGATGGTCTTCGAGTAGTTGCTAAAATCATGCAGCCAGGTACATGATTGTGTTTTAGTGGGGCTAACAGGCTAAACCATCCTCTCCTGTCATTTTCCTCCCACATGTCATCAAATACAAGCAAGAATCTTTTGTTTTCAAGATTCTTCACAAGGGATATCCTGCAACACATTGAAGTTGGTGATTTTTCGAACTGTTGTCTATCTGTACATACATGGTCCAAGATCTCCCATGTTAGTCTCATTGTATCAAAGTTGGTGGACACATAAACCCATATTCGCAGATCAAAATGTTCTTTGATTCTTTGATCACTGTAAACAAATCTTGCAAGTGTCGTCTTCCCAACACCACCAATGCCAACTATAGGCAAAACTTGTAGATTGCTAGATTTCCCATTTATTAACTGCTCTATTATCTTATCCCTCTCTGCATCCCTTCCGTATACCTTGTCTTCAACAGGAAAAGATGTTGTCAGTTGTGTATTCCTAGCCATGCACTGACCCTGGTTGTCCCACTGGAACAGAGCATGAGATCTCTAGCTGAAGAACCTTCCTCACAGAATTGCCAAGTCTGTGTAAGCTGATTCACTATCCCATTGATTCTCTCAGAAATGTCAAGTTTAATCTCATGAGGCAGGATGGTGCTATGAGTTGAATCTTCCTCCCTCTTCCTTTTTTGTCACGTGAGCAGCAACTAACAACTAGTTGAAAAGAAGATGGAGCAGAAGAAGACACAGAGCTCTGCTCAGGATCTGTATAACCTTCCTGCATAAAGCAAACCTACTGTTGTTATGCAAACAAGCTAAGGAAAAACTTAAACAAAATCAGCCTTAATAACTAACACAAGTTAAAACATGTGGAAAAAAATCCAATTAACCAAGTAGGCAAGGCAAGGAACACTCATCTGAAGTGAGGTACCTTGTTTGATCTGTTGTTGGAGCCGATAGTAGTCGAGCTCATCCATAACATCTTCGCATCATAAAGCAGCTCTTTGAGGTCATCCAGGGACCGGGCCAGTGGCTTGTTGTCAATATTTCTTCCTCAGCTGCAGCAAGCACCATCTGCACATTCCTCATCTCAGACTCAAGGTTCTCCACATCTTTCGCGCAGCCCCCGCATCCTGCGCCCACGCCTCCATCTGTCGAGTGAAGAAGCTCCCAAGGATGCTTTCCACCAGCCATCCGGTCGCAGCATCCACGACAGTTTCCACCACCCCCATCAATCTTCTCCGTGTGAGCCTATAAGGCAGCAGGCACAAGGGAGGACAGATGAATTCGGAGGAATGAACTGGTATGGTGTGTCATGTCATTTTGTAGCTGTGCAGTTTACAAAAGGATAGAGGGTCAGGTATTGAAGTCAAGTCATGCATCCACAGCTTACTAATATGTGCAGTTTACTAATGAACTGGCATCTTCTCTTGCGTGTCTAAGCGGCACACTCGTCTTTACTAATCGACATCGACCTTGTGGAAAATACTAGCTCATGATGTCTTGTCACATACCTAATTGGCCAGTTCAAGATAGAAGTCGTTGCCTGGTTTGTCACAGGACTGCTGGATTGCACTTCCCAGTCTTCACTACAGCTAAGTCACTGTAGCTTCCCGTCACCGTCTTTGACAAACCTGCAGGATAAGGGCATCACGAACCTAAATGTTATCACAAGCTAGTATTCTTTCCAAATCCCATCAAGCACGG
This sequence comes from Hyparrhenia diplandra, assembly GCA_015847255.1. Lineage (NCBI taxonomy): Eukaryota > Viridiplantae > Streptophyta > Magnoliopsida > Poales > Poaceae > Hyparrhenia > Hyparrhenia diplandra. The sequence goes on from JADLZK010010539.1 coordinate 34,656, forward strand.
CATTAGTGGAGTAATTTTTGGTTGCAAATGTGAACAGGCTAACAAGAACTGAACTGAAGACAGTGTCAGTTGAGACTTGAGACAGCGCCGCCCGCACAGGCAGGTCGGAGGGAGCGAGCATGAGAAGGGAGAGGGTCAAATCAAGAGCTCAGCAGTTGAACTGATTACCTGGCGACGGCGGGCCGCTCGTGCCGCGGATGTGTGGGATTCGGCCGGGAAGGGGGCACCAGCTGGGACGAGCCACAGCCGCAGCCCTCGTTCTTCCTCGATTGATTCATTCAACCCAGGCCCAGACACAGGCAGCGAGGTCTCCTAGAGTAGACGGCCGCCGGCGGGGAGGAAGGGTGCGTTGCGGGTGCGGCGGTGCGGGCGCGGCGCCCTCCGGCGACCGCCGACCGGCGACATGGGCGGGTTGGTGGGCTTGACATATGAGGCCCGCGTCATCGTCGAAAACAGCGGGTGGGCCTAGGAAATTCCACGTACGCAGGCCGTAAATTCCGATGGTAAATCAAAAGTGGGGTCAGGCCCAGCACGGCAGGAAGTGCTTTTGCTTGCTGAGGAAATCCGAAATCATGACTTCGTAAATTACTTCCCTCAAAAAAAAAACCTGACCTACCGATGAGTCAAATAATTTTAAATAAATAAAAAAATTTTAATACTTATAAGGTGTAATAAGTGTCATTAAATTAATTGTAGAACATATTTTCTCATAATTTTATTTGAAGATACAAATATTGGTACTATTTTCCATATACCTAGTTAAATTTTGGATTGTTTAACTTTTCGAGAAGCGATATTTTTACTTGTTTTAGGACGGAGGGAGTATACATCAATCACAAAAAAGAGTACTAACAATGTTGTATATACTAAATACCAGCAAACATGTCAAGGTGTCACAACGGATGCACAATTCGTTGAGCATTGCTCGTGCCTATAATAATTCGCAACCTTAATTAAATTAAATTGAATAAATTATGAGACCAGTAACAAATGATGGTCCAATAAAAGATCATTTCTGCATAGAGAACTTACTCAGCTTAAATAAGTGGTTATTGTGTGCACCAGTTTCAAGTATAAGAAAAAAATGGAAGGTGAGTCACATGTCCACATGAGCGTTACGATACGAATGGGTTCGGGCATCCAAGCCATAACATGGGTGGTGTGGTGTTGACAAAACTTTTGTAGCTCCAGCTCCAAACTCAAATTGAGAATTGTGAGAGCAAGAGATGGATGGACAACATAAGAGTGTGAGAGATGAAAGAAATTTAAATAACCTAAATTCAACTAGACATATGGAAAATATTGCTTCATTATACTACCAAAATATGCCCGTGCCTTGCTCTTTAATATTATGTTATAGTTATATAGATTGCTTATTGAAGGTGAGCCACTATATTAACCCTCACAAAACACGTTGGAACTGGTCATGAGGTTTCTTTTTAGTCACAAGTCACACTAATTCGGTTATGTAACGACAAGTCAATACTATTAATATCAACTTGAGTTTAATATTATTGATCCCTAATAGATCTCACTTCAGAGCTCTACAGCTATTCTTGAGCATCATGGTCTAGGCTAAAACATTCGCTTAGGACATTTAAACATTCACTTCAGATTCTCTAGGCTTAAACATTCGCTTACAAATTCGGTTTTGTAAGAATCTCATTTTGCGTTTCATTTAAACATTCGCTGAGGACATTATATTCAGAGTGTGGTCGCTCGTAGATTGTGTATTTTTTATTTTAAATAAAGATTTAAGAACCTTCAACCTAAATTCTTTATTTTAAATGAAATATAAAATGAGAATCTTACATAATTGGCTGGGTTTGTTCCTAGGTGCACTGAACTTAGCTTTGCTAACTGGTGGCGCAAAATAATAAGAAAAACTGAGAAGAAGCATAGGAAGGGACTGAATTCTTTAATTATCCTAATTACCTAGGTGCTTGGATTATATGGAAGCAGGGGAATGCCTGCGTCTTTGAGGGTGCTTCTCCTTCTGTGAACACCATTCTAAGGGAATTCAAAGATGAGCATAGACTCTGGTGAAGCTAAGAAACTACAAGGTCAGCTTAGTGCTAGAGTTTAATGTGGTGATTGAGTCCCCTTTTTTTTTGCTGCATTCAAGGTGATCATGTAATTTATTTAACCACCTCTCATATTTGGTCCGAATGAGATGCATGTGATGTACGAGGACCTTGTCTTTCTCTAATACAAAGAAGTGCAGCTCTCTTGTGTTTTTGAAAAAAAGGATTTTTACATAAAAGATACAACAAACACAAAAGTTTCAAATTAGCATGAGGTTAAAAAGAAAAATTGTAGCAATTAAGGAGAGAAAAAAAGTTGGAAGCCAAAATCTAGATTCCTAACTGTATGCATTGTAATCTTGTTAGTTCGAGAGCCAGGGACTCGTACCAATGAAGATTGAAGAACATCTCTAATGATACTCAAAAACAAACTTTGCTACGTAGCAGCCGTACAAATTAAAATATGACCAGTGCTCTCAGGATGTGTACGTACTAGGCAACAGTTAACTTCTCCTTCCCAACCTTTTTTTCTTTAGAATATCTGTTGCAGCCTTGCAGGCAGTTTATGGAAGAGTTGGCACCTCTAGTAATGCCCCCATATATGACAAGAATCTATATAAAAATTTAGTGGTGAATTCCTGAGACTTTTCGATATCCCACAACATGTCAGTAGAATCTAGATTGAGATTAATCATTCTCACAGCGTCCCAAAAATTCCCTCCAAGGTTGACGCCACAGGATAGAGTCGGCTTCATCCTGAATCGTCAGTTGTTGCATTTGGTGTTCATTGGCTTGCCTGAGTCAGGGCAAGCAGAAAACCCCACAACCCCACACACACAAAAAACTATACTTGAGCTTTAATTTAGACCTAGTTTCTGGGCCCCTAATTATTTGTTCAGGTTCACAACTTAAGTTTCTCAGAATTAGTTCCTCCTATTTTTTTTAACCATTGGATCTAGTCGAATGAAGGGCTCTCATTATCTCCAAGCATCGTAAAAATTTCTCCATCAATAATAAGTTAATTGCATCACTTTTTTTATAATGAAAAATTCTTGACTACAATCTGCACCAATCGTGCGTACATATTACTAACCCATGATGGCCAAATGCCCGAAAATATATGAGTTGAAGAGTGAAGACGCGCCTGCTGTAACTTGTAGTCCAACATCTCGCGCCAGTGCAGCCTGCAGAGCGCTTCATTAATATTTATTAAGCAAGAGAAGAGGGTGAGGGTGTCAACTTATTCTGAAGACGAGCAAAATGCTCTGAAAGCATACCTTGAAGTAACCGTTTAGGCTAATGAATCATAAATTCATTGCCAAAAAAGTCATCTCCCAGCTCCGATCCACCCATTCTTTGCATTGCTGAGATAGCTCCTCGCTGCAATGGTACACCTCAAGTCGACATGAACTGTCCAGTTCCGGCAGCCTGCCTGAGATGCTAGGACAGGAGGAGATGTACAGGTGCTTGAGGGACACAAAACTTCGTAGATTTGCAGGAAGTAACAGGAGGTTTGGGTAGCCACAAAACCAGAGCTTTTGGAGGGAGGTGAGCAGATGGAGCGCCCTCTCCTGTTCTTCCGTTAGGCTCACGATCGAGCTCGTTCCATTTCCACTGAATTCTAGGTATTGTAGAGACGTGAGCTGTTTGCAGAGGGACATGGTAAGGATAGAGGCGTCCCCAATCTTAAGTTCTGTCAGTCGAGACAAGATCTCACAAACACCTTGCTGGTGTGACAAAAGCTCCATCCATGGAGGTAAGCTGGAGGCAACTAATTTGAAGGACGTCAGGTTTGTAATGAACTGGAACCCCTTGATTGAAGCAAGCGACTCACAATCTATAATTTCTAAGTGTGTCAGTGCCGTGCAATACCCCAGCTGTATAGATGTCAATTCTGGACTTTCCTGTATCACCAGTTTGGTCATGGCAGGGAGGCAGGACAGCAGACAGGCCTGAATATTGTTTGTGAGATTCAAGATCGCTAATCTGGTAATCGAGAGAGGAAGCATTCCAACCTGATTTCCTCCTTGTTCTTGCTCCTGTAGCTTTGGATCCTGATCCCATGCAGCAGACAGCTCAGGATTCATCTTGATGTCCAAGCTTCGAAGAGAGGTGAGGAATTGCAAGCCCTCCAACGCACCTGGGTGTTGACAACTCGAAATTGTCAAGTATTTAAGACAGGTGAGGAATTGCAAGCCCTCCAACGCACCTAGGTGTTGACAACTCTCAATTGTTAAGCTTTTAAGAGAGGTTAGGAATTGCAAGCCTTCCAACGCACATAGCTGTTCACAACTCCAAATCCACAGATCCTCCAAGGCTGTGCACGAATGGAGCTGTACACGCTTCAAACACATGCTATCTGCGAAGTCTCAACATTTTGAGGTAGGCCAAGCCTTTTTGGGAAGTAGGACGGCAAGTTTTCTGGGAGATGACTAAGAAAAAGACACTCAAGTGACGCCGGGAATAATCCAACATCCACATTACAGGTATCATAGTTCGTATCGCTCGTCAACAGGGAGGACACCAGCTTGGGAGAACCAGAAATGTTTAGGTTCTTAAGAGATGGTGGAAGTAATGCAACATCCATGTCGCTGACCAACAACGAACCCAACTTTGGGCAATCTTCAATTAGTAGCTGCTCAAGAACCGCTAATCCTCCGAAGCCTCCCTTGCCACCATAAAACTCCATATCTAAACATCTTGAAATAGTTAGCTGCTTTAGAGAACAGAGGATATTAGATGGCAGTTTCAATAGTGTTTGGTCTTCTGCAGACAATGCCACTGCTGAAACCAAACTGCTGCTTCCTTTTGTTTCTATAGGTTGACTGATCGATAACCATTTTATATGTGGACAGTCACATAAGAGTAGTTTCTCAAGGGACTGCACATGAGGAAGCATTTTAGTCAACCACCCCCCTGAAATGCCGGAAGAATAAATATCGAGATGTTTGAGAGAAGGGAGGGCAGGAATGTTTCCAGATGAACTGTTTTCTGAGGCAGACTCTAATATGATGGGTGGCTTTAGCAAGTTAGAGCAGTTGTGTATACACAAATACACTAAACTAGTGAGCTGACTGAAACCTTCACTTGAAATAGAGATCAATTTTGGACAGTTCCGTATGGTCAAGAACGACATGTCCTTAAGATTATGAAATGTGAAGATCTGGTCATCCAGCACACTTAGCTCATTGGATTCTATTTGGAGCTCTGTGCAGGAAAGTTTGATGGAAAGTTTTCCTTTGATGGAAAGTTCTCCTATATGACCAAAAAGTGGAACAGGAAACGGCACCACCAAGCTAGGGCAATCATGGATGATGATGCTACTGAGACTAGATAGGCACACCTTCTGCTCTTCTTGCAAAGATGAAAATAGAGGACCTGACAGCTCGCTGCACCTTTCTAGGCTTGGCATTTTAATCAACACCAACTTCTCCAGAGAAGGAACTGACAATTCTCTGACAAGATGCAGATCCATTAACTTCAACTCCTTGAGAACACGCATTCCTCCCAGTGAAAAGGATTTCCCAGTTCCTGCAATATCCTTTATCTAAGTAAGTACGTCAATATTTGCAAATGACTAATGATACTATTGAAGAAAAATGAAAGAGTACTAACATTATATGAGGACAATAACAGATGACCAGTTTGCTGAGAAATGGAAACCATGACTGCTGCTCGGCATGGAAAGAAGAGTAACTCTGGAAAAGAGTGAACTCGTTCAGTTGAGGGCAGCCCTTGATGATAATTACCCTTAGTTGGGAGGTCAATTCCATCCCATAAGTACCAAGACATTTTTTCCAATCTTGGCATCTCAATCAAGACCAACTCTTCCAAAGAAGGAATGGAGATTTCTGTCAAGTTCCACATCCTAACCATTTTCAGCTTCCTAAGGAACTGAAGCGATTGGAGAGGAAGAATTCGCCATTCCTTGCACTTCTCTAAACAAAGTATCTGCAGCATCTTGATAGACACGTTACCGGCAAGCCAGGTTGGTGAGTTAGTGCCATTGTACCCAGTTATACATAGACTTTTCAGGTTCTCATGAGGTTGAAGACCCTCAAGCACATATTCTGCTCTCCTAGCTATACAAGGATCAAGGCTGGTATCATTCCATGATAAGGACAACTCTTGCAAATACACTTTGTCTATCAGCCTAGCTCCGCTAGCTTGTTCTTTGGTCTTCACATTTTCAAGTTGACAAATTTCAAGAGTTACAAGTTTGTTCATGGATCGAAGTTGTCTTATGTCAAATTCATCAACAATTGGAACCTTGAATTTTAGTCTCTGAAGAGAAGTCAACTTACCAACACCAGTAATTTCTGTGCACACTTTCTCATTACCAACAATGTTCCGTAAATTAATGAGATTGTTCATACTGCTAGGTACAGAAATATTGCTTCCAATGTCGGCGTTGAAAAATTGAAGGTGATAAAATTTTGTCAAAGCTTGAGAAAGAACAATACTTTTGTCACAATCTACAGTTGTCAAATAAGATGCAGTGGAGGAGACAGCAATAAATTCAAGGTAGCGAAGATGACATGGGTTTAAGAAACTAATTGTAGAGTTGATGTCGATTACGGGTCACATAAATCCTCATGACTCGTAAACTTTTGACTTCTCAAATAAAGTATGTAGGAACCTTAACAAATGTATGCTGCTTCTGCCAAAAACCATCAAGGTCCTCAATTTTTCCAAAAAACAAATATTCTCTAGTATGTTCTGAAACTTGTCGGGGATATTGTAATGTCCATCTTTCTCATAAGCAGTAGTTATGATTGATAAATGGCGAACACTTGGTTGAATGTCCCCAGAATTGGATCCATTTATGGTGGCACACTCATTTAGCGAAACCATCTGAGCCAATTCATGCATTAAGTCATGCATGGCATAGTAATTAAAGTAAACCTTTTGGAAAAAGCCAAAATCCACTAAGCTATCTAGATATTGCTTCCCTGCTTCCTCCAATCTCTTAGTAGAGTCTTCGCATTGCACAAAATTTTGTGATATCCAAGCACATATCAAGTTTTCCCCATCAAATGCGTAATTCTCTGGAAGCAGAGAGCAGTATGAGAAACAACGTTGCAGGTGGACTGGTAGAAAATCATAACTGAGCTTCAAGATAGGTAAAATATCATCAGCGTCTTCTTGAAGAGATTTCCATTTGTTTTGAACTGTCCTCCAGTGCTCGTAGGTAACATTTCTGTTCAAAAGTGCACCGACACTTCTGGCAGCTAGTGGACAACCCTTTAATGCCTTAACAATCTGTTGCCCAATGGACTGCAAATTAGGATGACCCTCATGGTTCTCATTGCCAAATGCACATGCCTTGAAGAAATGCCAAAACTCCTTTTCGTCCAAACCATTCACTTGGACCGGATCCATTGTTCCTAACAACTTTGCAACATAGGGTATCCGAGTTGTTGCTAAAATCATACAACCAGGTACATGACTGTATTTTAGCGGAGCTAAGAAGCTAGTCCATCCGTCCCTGTCTTTTTCCTCCCACAAATCATCTAATACAAGAAGAAATCTTTTGTTTTCAATATTCTTCAGAAGGATATCCTGTAGTTTGTTAAAGTTAGTGATATTTTCATACTGCTGTCTATCTAGACATGCATGTTCCAAGATCTCACGTGTTAGCCGTGACTTTGTCGAAGTTAGTGGATACACAAAACCCACATTCGCACCTCAAAATGGTGTTTGATTCTTTGATTACCATATACAAATCTAGCAAGTGTAGTCTTCCCAACACCACGATGCCAACCATAGGCAGAACTTGTAGGTCTTTAGATTTCCCATTTATTAATAGCTCTATTATCATGTCCCTCTCTGTATCCCTTCCATATACCTTGTCTTCAATTGGAACAGAAGTTGTCAGGGCGTGCGTTCGTGGCCACATACTGATTCTGATTTCTCATTGCAATGGAGCTTGAAATCTCTAAATGAAGAACCTCCCCCCCACAGAACTGCCAAGTTTGTGTAGACAATTTACTATCCTGTTGATCCTCTCAGAAATATCAAGTTTAATCTCATAAGGCAGCATGGTGCAATGAATTGGCTCCTCTCTCTTTTTTTTCTGACATGTGAGACCAAACTGACAACTCGGCTTGCGGTACTACATGCTCGTTGAAAAATAGATGGAGTGGAAGAAGATACAGGGCTGTTCTCAGGTTTCGCACAACCAGCCCCTGCATAAGCAAGCTGGCAGTTGTTACTTTGGAACCGCTAATAATTGGCACAAGTTAAAGCATGTGAAAGAAACCACTTCTTTTTTTCTTGAGCATGAATACAAACTGCACGTCATTTTATATTAAAATAGAGAACAAATGATCTGATAACTGTTGAATTCATGGCATGGTTTTTTTTTTTTTTGACACAGTAGCATCCCTTGAAGATCTAAAAGAACAACTAACCAAGAGATAAACTCAGTAGCAGGACAAACAGAAGATTAAGTAGGCATGAGTTCATGACAATTTGTAAGAGGCAGAAGGCAAGAAACATGGAAGACTAGTGCAGGACATTGATGATCTGAGTGAGGTACCTTGTTCGATCTGTTGTTGGAGGCGGTAGTAGTCGAGCTCGTCCATCACATCTTCGCATCATAAAGCAGTTCTTTGAGATCATGAAGGGACCGGGCCAGTGGCTTGTTCTCAATCCTTCTCCCCTCGGCTGCAGCAAGCACCATCTGCACGTCCCTCATCTCAGACTTGAGGTTCTCCACATCTTCATGAAGCCCAACACCACGGGCCCAAGCTTCGATCGGTTCAGTGAAGAGGCTCACAAGGATGGTTTGCACAAGCCATCCTATGGAAGCATCCACCACGCCCATCATCCCAGTGCACCTAAGGAAGCAGTAAGAGGGCAGAGAGACCGCAGAGATGAATTGGTATTGTTTGCTGAATAGCTTTGCAGGATACAAGGCAATGGATGAAAGACTAGGTGCAAAACTGCACTAATATAATGAATGAACTGGCATCTTTTCTTGTGTGGCTGTGTGGTAATCGACAATTGGACATAACGAGATGCAACATTGTGTAAAAATACTAGCTCGTGATGTGAAGTACCCATTACTAGTTGTCGTCTTCTGGATTGTCTCATTGTCATAGAGCTGCTGCCTGTGTTTCCAATGCAGTTTCTTGGGTGCTGACTGAGCGAGCCTGGACAACACCGAGAACTGGTCTAAGCCTAAGGCTGTCATTATCTCTCTTTCTTGTGCTGCTTCCTGAAGATGTACCCATCCATCCGGCCTTATTCGGTTTGGTGGGGATTTAGGATTTGAGGTGATTTGAAGGGGATTGAAGGAATCGAAGGAGATCAATTCCTATACACGTCCAAGTAAAATCATCCCCTCCAGTCCTCTTGGGGAGAGGATTAAGCAAACGAGCTGAGGCATTTCGGTATGGCGTCGATGGAGCAACAGGCAGGTGGGTGCTTTGTTGCAGAGGTAAACAGGGAAGATTGAAGAACACGCATCAGTGTTGACACCCCAAAACACGCGCGCGTGCATCAGTAAGGCACAGACCGGCGCCCGGGCGAAGCAGGTGGGAGCGAATGAGCATGAGATGGAGGTAGAGAGTTCACGAGTTCAGCATTGGGAAGGAATTACCTGCCAATGGCGCCATGGCGGGCCGTTCGTGCGGCAGCTCCGTAGAATCCGGCCGGGGAGGGCGCCGCCCGGATGGTGGAGTCGACGACACCGCTGCACCCCGCTCTCCTCCTCCTCCTCCTCCTCCTCCGTTGATTAACTCCCGGTCCTAGACAGCGGCAGCGAGGTCGCCTAGGGATTATTCCATTCACGCCGCCGCCGGCGGCGGCGCCCTCGGCGGGCGGCGCCATGGACGCCTTTGGGTGTGCTTGGTGTGTAAGGCCCATGTCCTCGTGATGAAACGTCCGCAAGTCTGGGCCGATTCATTTTTTTTTCTTTGAGCAAAGCCTGGGCCAATCCATGGCAGGCAATGTTCTCGTGATGGGTAGGTGGGCTGTTCCAGATTCTCAAAAACAAAAGGTGGGCTGTTTCAAGTTTAGTTGTTAGATGGGTCCAGGCCCGTCTCGGTTTGAATTAATCCAAAACACGTAAGTAGTATTTGTTGGATCAAATAGCACACCCAAAAGAACAAAGAAAGGATAAAGCAATGCAGTTCATTAAAGGCCGAAGGATTACTGACACTGTCACACAGCAGAAACAACAAAAGATTGATTGGGGATGATGAATTAGGTAGCGGCAGATGGATCAAATCCAATTCATTTCCATTACCCAATGTCCTACAGATCAGCACATTAGTGAGAAGGGAACTGCCAACAGAAAATAAACCAATGAGTAAAACTAGTCGTACAAATAAATACAGAATCATAAGACGATCGAACAAGTAGCTGGCATCAAGGAAATGAACAAGAACGAGGGAAAAGCTCATATACACCACTATTCCAAACAAAAACAAAAGCTCATATACACCACTGATAAATATAGAGAAATAGTATATTACATTACATCACCGTGAACATGAATTTCTCCAATCTATACATCATAGTTTAATAACCACCTTTCACAGTGCAAACTTGCGGATCCATGGACAACGACCATGCGATGTGGCTCAAACCTCTTTGCCGTGTCCAAGAGGAAGAACCGCACACTAAGGGAAGCGCTGACAAATAACAACTGGATCAGAGATATTGATTTGCAGCATGCAAGCTTCTCCGCCACCCACCTAGTTGAATACACCAAATTGTGGACGGAGGCGGGCCAGATTGTTCTCGGATTCCTCGGCTTGAGACTCCATCTCTTGGAAATTGAGCAAAGCGGAGTTTACACCACTGCGTCGGCCTACCATGCTCAATTCCTTGGGGCAACGCATACCAACTTTGAACCCATAATTTGGAAGGCATGGGCACCACCAAAGTGCAAATTCTTGGTTGGTCGGGCGATCCAAAACGAGTGTGGACGTGGCGGATAGGCTGCGAGGCTCGAGCTGGCCAAATCAAGGGGCGTGCACCCTCTGCGAAACCAACCAGGAAAACCGGAGTGCACCTATTCGGGATTGCAGATTCGTCAAGAGGCTTTGGGAGGCCATAGCAAACTGGGCGCAAAGCGAGCATCTACAGCCGGGCCATTGGCCACATAGAGTCACTCGCTGCACAATTGGTGGACCAACATCTCAAGCGTCGAACAAGAGTAAAAAAGGTTTGCGAACCTTAGTCATCCTAGTCTCTTTGGGAGATTTGGAAGGAAAGAAATGCAAGAGTTTTTGAACAGCGGGAAGCACCAAACTTTGTAGTTTTCAGAGAATCAAAGATGAGGCGAGCTTGTGGATGATGGCTGGGGCAAAAGCATCTAACCAAACTCCTGCAGCCCTCTTAGTTCTCCCCTTTTTTTTTTGTTATTTTTTGTTTTTCCTGACCTGTACAGTCCTAGCTGTTTAGTCTTAGCTTTTTCGTCTTTTGGTAGCTCTGTTTAGCGCCGTCTGGCAAACTCTCCTTTTTAATATAACAGGCAGCTCTTCTGCCGGTTCAGTTTCAAAAAACAGTGCAAACTTGCAAAGGCCTAGCATCAGGCTGCATTGTCTTAATAATCACGTATCTCTTAATGAACCGAACAGACAACAGCACTAAAAAGGAAAAAGAGAGTAAATAGTAACAGGCCAGGCTAACGCAGATCCTTCACGATTGTGTACAACAAACACCGTCTGTCCTTGTAGTTATGGCAGGGAGGCACGACAGCAGATGGGTCTGGACATTGTTTGTGAGATTCGAGATCACAAGGCTCAGCAATCCAACCTGATTTCCTCCTTGTCCTTGCTCCTGTAGCTCTGGATCCCGATCCCGTGCAGCAGACATATCCATCCAGATCTCCAAGGAATAAAGGGACGAGAAGTTTTGGAAGCCCTTCAACGCACCCAGCTGTAGACAGCTCGAAATTGTCAAGCTTCGAAGAGTGGTGAGGAATTGAAAGCCATCCAATGCACCAAGCTGTTCACACCCCCAAATTTGCAGTTCCTCCAAGGCTGTGCACGAATGGAGCTGTACACACTTCAACCGTGGGCTATTCCAGAGTACCAATTTTCTGGGAGATGACTAAGAGAGATTAATTGAAGTGATGAGGGGAGTAATCCAACATCGACGTTACTAGTGTCATCTTTTCTATCCCTAACCAACAGCGACACCAGCTTGGGACAACCAGAAATGCTTAGCTTCTTAAGGGACGGTGGGAGTAATGTAACATCCATGTTACTAGTACCATCATCTTCTGTGCCGCTGACCAACAACAAACCCAGCTTTGGGCAACCACCAATCTCTAGCTTCTCAAGAGCGCTGAATCCTCCGAAGCCTCCATTGTCACCATAAAATTCCAGATCTACACATCCAGAAATAGTTAGCTGCTTCAGAGAAGAGAGGATATTAGCTGGCACTTTCAATAGTGTACCTAAGGAAGAAGGAAGAGGGCAGAGAGACCGCAGAGATGGATTATTCAGAGGGATGAACTGGTATTGTTTGCTGAAGCTGAATAGCTTTGCAGGATACAAGACAATGGATGGAAGACTAGGTGCACAACAGCGCTAATATAAGCAAGAAGAGAGTGACAACCCTCAATCTTTTCTTGTGTGGCTGTGCGGTAATCGACAATTGGACATAACGAGATGCCAACCTTGTGTAAAAATACTAGCTCGTGATGTGAACTACCCATCCATTACTATTACTAGTTGTCTAGATTGTCATAGAGCTGTTGTCTGTGTTTCCAATGCAGTTTCTTGTATGCTGATTGAGCGAGTTTGGATAACACCGAGAAGTGGTCTAAGGCTGTCATTATCTTTCTTTCTTTCTTTCTTGTCCTGCTTCCTGAAGATGTACACATCCATCAAGCCTTATTCGGTTTGGTGGGGATTTGGGATTTGAGGGGATTTCAAGGAATCGGAGGAGATTAATTCCTATCTAGTCCTCTGGAGAGGATTAAACGAACGAGCAGAGGCATTTCGGTATGTCAACGATGGAGCAACAGGCAGGGCACTGAACTAATTCTTCGTTGCAGAGGTAAACAGGGAACAGTACTCTATCTGAAGATTGAAGAACACGCATCAGTGTCGACACCCTAAAACACGCGCGCGTGCATCAGTAAGGCACCAGACCGGCGCCCGGGCGAAGCAGGTGGGAGCGAATGAGCATGAGATGGAGGTAGAGTTCAAGAGTTCAGCATTGGGAATGAATTACCTGGCAATGGCGCCATGGCGGGCCGTTCGTTGATTAACTCCCAGTTCTAGACAGCGGCAGCGAGGTCTCCTAGAAATATAGATTGGATTATTCCATTCACGCGGCCGGCGGCGCGGTGCCCTGCGGCGGGCGGCGTCATGGACGCCTTTGGGTGTGCTTGGTGTGTAAGGCCCACGTCCTCGTGATGAAACGTCCGCAAGTCTGGGCCGATTCATTTTTTTCTTTGAGCAAAAGCCTGGGCCAATCCATGGCAAGCAATGTTCGGCGCTGTCCACTTGGATGGGTAGGTGGGCTGTTCCAGATTCTAAAAAAAAAAAAAAAGGTGGGCTGTTTCAAGTTTAGTTGTTAGATGGGTCCAGGCCATCTCGGTTTGAATCTATACCTACTATTAAAGCACGAAAATTTCGACACTTTTTTCCACCATCATTTTCTTTCACCTCTCCGTATCTATACGGACTCTAGGATAACCCACGTGAAAAGAAATACCAAAATAAGTGGGTCTAAGTATTTTGATCCCGTGAGCCAAGACGTGATCAAATATTGGCTAGAGAGAAATACAGACGGACGATCTTCTCTGGCCTGATTGGACTCGCTCTCCACAGGAATCCAACTCACATTATTACGTCCTAATAAGGCAACTATAACCCAAAATCCATTGCTATCAGGACTCCTCAAACAAAACCAATAAATCATGATTCCTTCTTCCTCTGTTCTCAAACAAAATCGGCAAATAGATATCATTGGAATAATAATGTTTCAAGACAATCAGGCCTCCTCTACCCAGCGCCAAGAACATCATGGAAAGAAGAGATTTTAACAAAGGGAATAATAATGTTTCAAGAAAAAAATTATTTTCAATGAATAGGGGAAGAACGGTCGTGGTCCAGCCACACGCACGTTGTTGGCGTGAAGGCCACCAGACCAAGGATGAGGTTGTATTTGTAGGTGGCGCCTGAGCACCGCTGTGGCTGCTGGTACGGCGTCCTAGCATTAGATCGAGCCCTCTCCAAGAAATCAGCACAGTCTATAAGCTTGGCATGCGCTACAAAGTTCTCACAACATCGACAACTTACGGCTGGTCCACAACCGCTAGCAAGACCCTAGCATGCAGACCAGACAGAGATGTCAACAAGCAAACTAGAGCAAAATCCTAGCTGCAACAACTACAACACATTTTAAGGACTATACATCACTATAAATTGCAAAAAAATATAACAAGGCAAGGGAGAGATGCTTGCCCTATATTTTCACCAGGATTAAATCTCTAATCAACATTACAAATTAATATCAACCAACAAAGAGAACATTTGATATCAAACAACTAAGCTAATACTTGAGAAGCCATTTTGCCAAATGTATTTAAAAGGGCTTTAGCCCCACCAGAGATACCACTTCTCCATTAAAGAGTCGGAGCGCTGTAAAAGGCTCTTAGCAGTTTGCCAACGAGGAAAACGTCCATGGTCTCTGTAGACACAACCAACGTTATAATTTTTACCAGAAACTTACTTGGGCATATTTTCTAGTTAATCTAAAACACGTACTAAGTAGTACTCCCGAACAGACGACAAAAGCCAAAAGAACAAAGAAAGAAATGAGCCAATAATTGCAGCCCAGACTACTGAATAAATAAAGGATAAAACAATGCAGTTTATTAAAGGACGAAGGATTACTGACACTGTCACACAGCAGAAACAACAAAAGATTGATTGGGGATGTTGAATTAAGTAGCGGCAGATGGATTAAATGAATCCAATTCATTTACAATTACCCGGTGCCCTAAAGATCAGCACATTAGTGAGAAGGGAAATGACAGCTTCTTCTTCTTGAAGACAGTGTACAAACAAACATCGTCTGCTGGCCTAAATAATGGGGCAACAGAAACATAAGTAGCAGCAGATGGGGCTGCAATCAAAATTCATGCCACTGAGAAGGAAAAATGGCAACAATAAATTAATAAACCAATGATCCAGGCTAATGGATCAAATAAAACATCCAGGCTAATAAATAAATAAAAGATAAAGCAATGCAATTTATTAAAGGTTGTCTACAAACAACAATAACATCCATGGATAAGGATTACTGACACTGGCACACATAGCCCTCTAACGGTTTGGGCTGGAATGGGTTAAACAATTTGGGTTGCAAGTAAGTTTGGCTCTGGGCTAGAGACAACGGGCTTCACATGCGTCGTGGGCTGGATTGGTTGGGGTTAAGGAGGCAGTGGATTGGGTTGTGGGTTGGTTTAGCCTAGCTCGGATGGCTCGCCTTGCAGGTGTGCAGGCAGCCCACCTGGGTTCAATCCTCAGCGATCGCACTTGGGTGTCTCACCGGGATTTATTCCCAGAATAAATTTCAGAAGAGCCTCTCAACGCGTGGAGCCACAGAGGGACTGCGATGCACCCATCGCCGGAGCCTCAATGACTCTAGTGATCTCTCCATAGACGCGTCATGGTATCGTGTATAGTTGTAGGCCTGTTTGTATATAGGTGGTGTGTGTGAGGTGTGCGTGTGTGTGGTGTAGGTGTGTGTGCATTATGCGAGCAGATCTACCTGTGTATCAGATGAGAGGTATCAAAAAAAAAAAAAAGTTCCCAACCCATGGATTGTTATGGATTCTGATGAATGGTTTGTCTCTGGTTCAGAAGCTCGCGAGTCGCTCAGGATCGCACGGCCACCGCGACGCCGCCGTCACTGCTTCGCACACGACCCTGTAGGTTGGGGTAGTTCTTCACGCCAGCCATCGTGATGCCGATCTACATGGTCACGCCGACGACCGTTGTGGTTTGCGGCCGCCGGAACATGATGCGCGTCCGCGTGCGCAGCGGCGGCCATGACTACGAGGGCCTGTCGTACCCAGGAGCTCTACTACGCCGTCGGCAAGGCCAGCAATCTTCTGGGGTTCCCGGCCGGTCTGTGCCTGACCGTCGCCATGGGGACACATGTCAACGGCGGCGGCTTTGAAGAAGCTGCGGTGCATAGATTCAGCCATCGACAACGTCGGCGACGCCGTGCTCGTGGACGCCAATGGGAACACCATATGGGCAGCGACGTCTTCTGAGCCAGAGGCAGCGGCGAGAGCTTCGGCATCGTGTTGTCGTGGCAAGTGAAGCTCATGCCGGTCCCGACGACTGTCATGGTGTTCAATGTCCCGGTGTCCGCCATAGCCAGGGCGCCATGGACGTGGTCACCAGGTGGCAGCAGGTCACGCCAGCGCTGCTGGACGACCTCTTCATCAGCAGTTCGTCCAGCAGCAGACGGGCAACTTCCGGTCCCTGTTCCTCGGAACGTGCGACGCGCTCCTGCCGGTGATGAGCCGGTGATGAGCAGCCGCTGCCTTTCTTGTAAAGTGTGGGTCTGTGACTCACGACTGAACTCAAGAAACCATGGGTTTGACAATTATTATCTAATGGATAGGACCCACGGGTTGCCAAATAGATTGTGTTTGTTTCAATTGACTGGAGCACACGGATTGAAGTAATTTGGCTCCCGCAATGTTTGGATTGGTTTGGTCTGGTTAGCAAAAGCTGCTTGCGGAGACCTAGTTTGGTGTGGGTATAGATTGGTTTACAGCCCATTAGCAGGGCGAGGCACACAGCAGAAACAACATAAGATTGATGATGAATTAGGTAGCAGCTGATGGATAAAATCCAATTCATTTACATTACCTAGTGTCGTAAAGATCAACACATCAGTGACAAGGGAAATGACAGCTTCTTCTTCTTCTTGAAGATTGTGTAGTACAAACAAACATCGTCTGTGCCCTTAGTTAACAGGAATAATCATACCTGCCTGCTGGCCTAAATATGCTTATGGGACTATTAAATAATGGCACACCAGACTAACAACATACCTGCCTGCTGGCCTAAATATGCTTATGGGACTATTAAATAATGGCACACCAGACTAACAAAAGTAGCAGCAGATGGGGCTGCAATCAAAATTCATGCTACTGACAAGGGAAAATGGCAACAATAAATAAACCAATGATCAAAGCTAGTAAGATAGGCAATCTAGCAGCCGCAACGCAATCCAGGCGACGGACAAGAATGACAGGATGTCCATATACGCCTCTGATCAAATATGCATAACTTGAACCACAGGGCCTCTTCATTCTGCACTAACCGTGCCGGTGCTTACATGCAAAAAGACGGAGACGGTACAGGCAGAAGCACCATGCATAAACATCTCGCGTGAGTGCAGTCTGCAGAGCAATTAATTAATTAATTAATTAATGGCTACTATAAGCAAGAGGAGAGTGACAATGTGTGAATTCATTTTGAAGACAAAGCGTACTTTGGATGTAACAGCTGAGATCAATACTTGACAGTCTCACCATAGACCCATCTGGCTTCTCTGTTCCTTCAATTCTTCGCGTCGCTGAGATAGCTCCCAGCTGCAATGGTACACATAAAGTTTACATGAAGGTGCCATTTCCGGCAGCCTGCCTGAGATGCTCGGACAGGACCTGATATTCAGCTTCTTGAGGGAGACGAGGCTTCGAAGATCTGCAGGAAGTAACAGGAGGTTCGGGTAGTCACAAAACTCAAGCTTTTGGAGATAGGTGAGCAGCTGTAGCGCTCTCTCCTGTTCCTCGGTTAAGCTCACCATTGGACTCGTTTGTTGCCCATTGAATTCTAGGTGTTGCAAAGACATGAGCTGTTTGCAGAGGGGCATGGTAAGAATAGAAGAATACCCAATCACAAGTTTCGTCAGTCCACACAAGACCTCACAGGCCCCTTGCTGCTGCAACGAAAGCTCCATCCATGCAGGAAAGCTGGAGGAGGCAGCTACTGTGAAGGTTCCCAGCTGAGTAAGGGACTGGAAGCCCTCGATTGAAGCAAGCCACTCACAATCTCTAACTTTTAACTCTGTCAGTGCCGTGCAGTTTCCCAGATGCAGAGAAGCAAGCAACTCACAATCTCTAACTTTTAACTGTCTCAGTGCCGGGCAGTGTCCTAGTTGTAGAGATGTCAATTCTGGACTTCGCCATACTGCAAGGTCAGTTATGGCAGGGAGGCAGGACATCATCCGGGACTGGACATTGTTTGTGAGATTCGAGATCACAAGTCTGGTAATTGATGGAGGAAGCAGTCCAATCTGATTTCTTCCCTGTTCTGACTCCTGATCCCATGCAGCAGACAGCTCAGGATTCATCCCAATTTCCAAGCTTCCAAGAGAGGTGAGGAATTGCAAGCCATCCAACGCACCTAGCTGTTGACAATTCCAAATTTTCAAGCTTCGAAGGGAGGTGAGGAATTGCAAGCCATCCAACGCACCTAGCTGTTGACAATCCCAAATTTTCAGGCATCGAAGGGAAGTGAGGAACTGCAAGCCATCCAACGCACCCAACTGTTCACACTCCCAAATTTTTAGCACCACCAAGGCCTTGCAGGAATTCAGCTGTACGCTCTTCAAATATGGGCTCCACCTGAGGGTCCACCTATTGAGGTAGGTCAAGCCTATAGGGAAGTAAGACTGCAAGTGTTCTGGGAGACAACTAAGATGAAGCACTTGAAGTGACGATGGGAGTAATCCAACATCTATGTTACTAGTATCATATTTTGTATCCATCGCCAACAACGACACCAGCTTGGGGCAACCAGAAATGCTTAACTTCTTAAGAGATGGTGGGAGGAATGCAACATCCATGTCGCTGACCAACAATGAACCCAGGTTTTGGCAATCATAAATACCTAGCTCCTCAACAGTGGTGAATCCTCCAAAGCCTCCCTTGCCACCATAAAACTCCAGATCTAGACATCCAGAAATAGTTAGCTGCTTTAGAGAACAGAGAATGTTAGATGGCACTTTCAATAGTGTCTGGTCTTCTGTAGACAATGTCGTTGCTGAAGCCAAACTGGTGCTTCCTTCTGTTTCTGTAGGTTTACTGATCCATAACCATTTTATTTGTGGACACTCACGTAAGATCAATGTCTCAAGCGACCGCAGATGAGGAAGCATTTTAGTCAACCACCCCCCTGCTATGCTGGAAGAAGAAATTTCAAGATGTTGGAGAAATGGGAGAGCGGGGATGTTTGAACTGTTTTCTGAGGCAGCCTCTAACCTGATGGGTGGCTTGAGCAAGTTAGGGCAGTTGTCTATTATCAAATGCCTTAAACAGGAAAGCTGGTTGAAACCTTCACTTGAAATAGAGATCAATTTTGGACACCTCCGTATAATCAAACTTCTCACGTGACTAAGATAATGGAATGATAAGATCTGGTCATCTAGCACACTCAACTCACTGGATTCTATATTGAGCCTGGATTCTATATTGAGCGATGATCCATCTAGATTTATTGACAGTTTTCCACTGATGGAAATTCCCCTTTTCCATATGCGAGCAGACGGTGGAAGAGGACGGGAGATCATTAGACTAGGGCAATCATGGATGACAAGTCTCTGGATATTAGATAGACACACCTCCTGCTCTTGTTGTGAAGGCAAAAGTGGAGGAGCTGTAAGCCCACTGCACCTTTCAAGACTTGACATTTTTATCAGCACCAACTTCTCCAGCGAAGGAATTGACAAATCTCTTACAAGATGCAAATCAATTAATTCCAACTCCTTGAGTGTTTGCATTCTTCCCAGCGGAAGGGTTTCCCACTTGCTGCAATATTAATTATCAAAGTAAGTGCACCGAAATTTGCAAATGAGCAGTACTACCTTCAAGAAAGTTAAAGAAGAGTAATTACATTAACTGAGGACAGTAGCAGATGGCGAGTATGCTGAGACATGGAAACCATGACTGTTGCTCAGCTAGGAAAGAAGAATAGCTCCGGAAAAGAGTGATATTGTTCAGTTGGGGGCAGTCCTTGACAATCATTACCCTTAGATGGGAGGTCAATTCCATCCCATAAGTTCCAAGACATTTTTCCAATTTTGGCATATCAATCATGACCAACTCTTCCAAAGAAGGAATAGAAATTTCCATCAACTTCTGCATCCTGATCAATTTCAGCTTCCTTAGGAACAGAAGCATTTCAAGAGATGGAAGGATTTGCCATTCGCTGCAGCTCTCTAGGTGAAGTGACTGCAAACTCATAAATGACACATTACTGGCAAGCCAGGTTGGGGTAGCACCTCTATATCTAGTTATACGTAGACTTTTGAGGTTCTCATCATGCGGTTGAAGACACTCGAGCACATCTTCTGTTCTTCCAGCTATACAAATATCAGGGCCCATGCTGATACCATTCCATGATAATGACAACACTTCTAGATGCTCTTTGTCTATCAGTCTAGCTCCACTGGCCTCTTCTTTGGTCTTCACATTTTCAAGTCCAGAAATTTCAAGGGTTACAAGATTGTTCATATATTGAAGTTGCTTTATCTCAAAATTTTCAGCATTTTGAACCATGAATGATAATCCCTGAAGAGAGGTCAACTTGCCAACACCAGCAATCGCTAAGAGCACTGCTTTCTCATTAGCAGCATCAAGCTTCCGCAAATTAATGAGGTTATTCATATTAGTAGGTACCCAAATATTGCATCCAGTGCAAGCATCCAAGAATTGAAGGTGATAAAGTTTTGTCAGAGCTTGAGGAAGAGCAATTTTATTCTCAGCATCTATGTCTAACCAAATATCTGTGGTAGAGGAGACACCAATAAATTCAAGATAGCGAAGATGGTGTGGGCTTAAATAATTAATCATGGAGCTGATGTCGTCATGTGTCACATAGATTCTTAAAACTCGTAAAGTTTTTGACTTCTTGCATAGAGTAAGTAAGAACTTTACTAAATGTATGCTGCTCCGGCCGAAAACCATCAGGGTCCTCAATTTTTAAAAGAACCAATATTCTCTACTGATTCCTCAAACTTCTTGCTCTGGAACTGTTCAGATATACCATGGTCATCAGTTATGATTGATACATGGCGAACACTTAAGTTGAATGGCCTCAGTTTTGGAACCAGTTATAGTGGCACACTCATTTAAGGAAACCATCTGAGCCAGTTCATGCATTAGGTCATGCATGACATGGTGCGAGTCGCCCACCTTTTCGATGAAGCCCAAATCCACTAAATCATCAATGTATTGCTTCCCTGTTTCCTCCAATCCCTTGGTAGAGTCTTCACACTGCACAAAATTTTGTGATATCCAAACACAGATCAAATTTTCCCCATCAAATAGGTAATCCTCAGGAAACAGAGAGCAGTATGAGAAACAACGCTGCAGGTGGACTGGTAGAAAATCATAACTGAGCTTCAAGATAGGTA
Organism: Hyparrhenia diplandra; assembly: GCA_015847255.1. NCBI lineage: Eukaryota > Viridiplantae > Streptophyta > Magnoliopsida > Poales > Poaceae > Hyparrhenia > Hyparrhenia diplandra. Next base: position 56,096 of record JADLZK010010539.1, read on the forward strand.
GAATATCATCGGTGTCTTCTTGAAGAGATTTCCATTTGTTCTGAACAGTCATCCAGTGCTTGTTGCTAACATTTCTGTTCAAAAGTGCACCGACACTTCGAGCAGCTAGTGGAGAACCCTTTAGTGCTTTAACAATCTGTTGCCCAATGGACTGCAAACTAGGATCTCCCTCATGGTTCTCATTACCAAATGCACATGCCTTGAAGAACTGCCAAAAATCCTTTTCGTCCAGACCATTCACTTGCACCAAATCCATTGTTCCTAACATTTTTGCGACATAGGGTATCCGAGTTGTTGTCAAAATCATACAACCAGGTACATGAGTGTGTTTTAGTGGAGCTAAGAGGTCCCTGTGCTTTGCCTCCCACAAATCATCTAATACAAGCAGAAATCTTTTGTTTTCAAGATTCTTCTGAAGGATATCCTGCAGTACATTGAAGTTAGTGATATTTCCGTACTGTTGTCTATCTGGACACACATGCTCCAAGATCTCATGTGTTATCCTCACTTTGTCGAAGTTAGTGGATACACAAACCCACATTTGCACGTCAAAATGGTGTTTGATTCTTTGATCACCATAAACAAATCTAGCAAGTGTCGTCTTCCCAACACCACCGATGCCAACTATAGGCAGAACTTGTAGGTCTTCAGATTTCCCATTTATTAACAGCTCTATTATCTTTTCCCTCTCTGCATCCCTTCCATATACCTTCTCTTCAATTGGAACAGAAGTTGTCAGACGTGCGCTCCTGGCCATGTACTGATTCTGGTTTCTCATTGCAATGGAGCTTGAGATCTCCAGATGAAGAACCTCCCGCACAGAATTGCCAAGTTTGTGTAAATCATTTACTATCCTCTTGATCCTCTCAGAAATGTCAAGTTTAATCGCACTAGTCTGCATGGTGCAATGAATTGGCTTCTCCTCTCTCTTCCTTTTTCTGCCATGCGAGGCCCAACTAACAACTCGGCTTGCAGTACTACAAGCTCGTTGAAAAATAGATGGAGTCGAAGAAGACGCTGAGCTCTTCTCAAGATCTGTACAACCATCCCCTGCATAAGCAAATTGGCAGTCATTATGTGAACAAGCAAAATAAAAGACACTTAAGAAAAAAAAGTCATTACATTGAAACTGGCACAAGTTAAAGCATATGAAAAGAAACCATATTTTTTTTTCTTGAGCACGCATAAAACTGCACTGGATGTCATTATATTAAAATAGAATAAATGATTTGATAACTGCCGAATCCACGACACACTTTGAAAATCTAAAAGAAACCACAATTAACCAAGAAATAAACTCAGTAGCAGGATAAATAGAAGACTAAGTAGGCGTGACAATTTGTAAGAGGCAGAAGTAAGGCAGGAAACATGAAAGACCAGTAGTCCAGTACAGGACATCGATGATCTAAGTGAGGTACCTTGTTCGATCTGTTGTTGGAGGCGGTAGTAGTCGAGCTCGTCCATCACATCTTCAGCATCATAAAGCAGTTCTTTGAGATCATGAAGGGACCAGGCCAGTGGCTTGTTCTCAATCCTCCTCCCCTCGGCTGCAGCAAGCACCATCTGCACGTTCCTCATCTCAGACTCGAGGTTCTCCACGTCTTCAGCAAGCCCGACATCATGCGCCCATGCTTTCATCACTCCAGTGAAGAAGCTACCAAGGACGCTTTGCACCAGCCATCCGATTGCAGCATCCACTACAGCACCTCCCACCACATCCATCGCCTCCCTGTGCAGCTAAGGCAGCAGGCACAAAGGGAGGAAAAACCAAACAGGCTGATTCAGTGGAAGAACTGGTTGCTTGCTAGGTTGGTACGTTTTCCTTGAAATGGATGTGCAGAGCTGGAGTACACAAGACAATTAGAGGGTAAAGGCCAGGGAGTCAAGTCTTTGGCTCCCTACTTAACTAATGAATTGGTATCATCTTTAGTTTAGTGCACACCCCACTAACAGATGTCTTTGCATGGATTCGATTCTGCAAAGAAGTTTAGTGGAAGCTGACTGCGAATGAACCGGTTTCCTTCTTGTGTTAACTTTGCAGAAAGTTTTTTTAGTGCACCAGACCCCACTAACAGCACCGTGCACCAAGCAACGCACATTTGGCATGAAGCAAAAAAGGGAAAACTACCGCTAGTCGGAGCATGATGAAGCTAGATTTTGTCCCCAAGCAAAGCATTCCCGTATAGCACCAATGCCCAATGAATAACAGGCAGGGAAGCGGAGTAATTCTTTTACATTGTTGCAATCTTGCAGAGGTAAACAGATACAGGAATAGTGCCTGAAGCTGAACAACGGCCTTCAGTGAGGCACGCACCGCCGAATGAAAGCAGGTGGGAGGGGATGAGCGTGAGACGGATGGAGGCACATGACGCACCTGCCGCCGCTCACCTGGGATTGCCGGGCCCGCTCTTGCAGCGGCTGCGTGGGATCTGGCCAGGGAGGGGCGCCGGCGGGTGACACCGACGAGCTAACGCCCCGTTCCGCTCTCCTCCGTTGATTAACTCGTACCAAGGCCGAGGCGGCGAGGTCTCCTTGAATGGATTACTCTGAACGGTGACGAGGCGGAAGGTGGCGGCGGCGCGGCGACCTCCGCCGGCCAGCAACATGAACGGCGGTGAGGGCCGGGCTCTCTAGCGCCGCGCGACGAGGCAGGCCAATGCCGGATTTCGGGCTGAAAAGTCTAGCAGGCTCCCAGTGAAGTTGAATGGGCTGCTAAAGGGGCTATAATGTTTGTTTGGGCTGAAATCAAGCAGGGGTCAATGAAGCTAATTGGGCTGATAACGAGGCAGCACCGGCAGATGTCTTTGCTTTTGCTAAGACACTGGTGATTCAATTCCCTAAAGGAGCCCATGAACTCTAAAAATAATAATTATTACTAACCTCCATTGATTTCTGAATACTGGCACCTTTGACTAACACATGGTTACGACTTGTGAAGGTGATGTGCTTTTTAGAAAAAAATAACTGAAGTATTTCTAGGACACTCCTATATGGTATTGTAATGCTAATTGGGTAATATGGAATGGAAAAGTGTGTTTATATCTGTGACTCACCTGTCTTCTTCCCTCCTCTGTCCTACTCGTGTAGAATTAGTGGTCCTCAACTCAAAAGGTCGACCACCATGATCAGCCAGGCTAGGCAATGGATGTTATCGGGCTCAATCACGGTAGGATAACCAGAAAAGAGATTTGTTTTACGTCAAAAAAAAAAGAGAGCTTTTTTTTTTTTTTTTTTGACACCTCAATACGGATACATTTTGTAGCATCTGTCCATATACTACACACACACACACCTACACCACACACACGCACACCTCACACACACCACAAGTATCTGACCCGGACCTACAACTATACACAGAAAAAAAAAGAGAGCTGTTCGGATATATGCAACTGAGAAAACCAGTCTGAAAGTATGAGTTTTGATAATATGTATACACACTGCGTCTACTCCAGACCACCTCCTCACCACCTGCGTCTACTCCAGACAGGTCTGGCAAGCCACGCTACATAAGTTCGCCATCGACCACCTTGGACCCCGGGCGGGCGACGACTCCTTCGTGGATTGGTGGCTTCGGGTGCGGGCGCTAGCGCCACACGACTTGCACCGACCCTTTGACTCTCTCGTCCTCCTCGTCTCTGGGCGCTGCGGAAGGAGAGGAACAGGCGCACCTTCAGCGGAGCTGCTGACCTATCCCCCTTGGCGATCCTAGATCTTATCTCCGAGGAGGCGCACTCGTGAGTGGAGGCAGGCTTCCGGGCACTGGCACCGGTCCTGCACGCCCCTATCTCGGGATAGACCACGCGCTGCACTTCTTTTTAGTCGCCTAATATAGTTTCCTTACTAATTACATCACTCTAAGCTCCACCGTTGTAGCCGGTGATTTGTGTTAGTGTGCCCCGCCTCGCGTGTTCCCGTGAAAGGATGCAAACTTAAAGTCCATTTTCTCTTAATGCGATGCGGGCAAAAGTGCCCGGTCAAAAAAAAAAAAATATGCACACACACTGGACATTGGTGATTCCATAGTGATCAGTTTACAGGCCTTCTTGATGCAATAGTTTTGTTTCTTGTCTAGATTGTACTAACCATACCTCAGAATTCAATAACCCCTTTCACAATGCAAGGCGATCGCAAACTTTTCAAGCCACGTATGGCTTACTTACTGAACCGAACAGACAACAGCGACAAAAGCAAATTGTGTACACACAAACAGCAGCAACAGAAATAGTCCCAAAGCAGAGTATAATAAAGGATATGATAATGCACATCTTAGAAACAAACGTCTCCAATCCAATTCATGTGTGCTTGTAAAATCCATAGCCCAGCCCAGAATATAATTCAAATAAAGGATAGGATATTGTATATCCTTGACGGTTGTGTACAAACAATGTCGTGGTTAACAGCAATCATACATGCTGGTCTAAATATGCACATTGGACGATTAATGGCACAACTGAAACAAATATAAGATGAGTGCTGAACAGGTAGTATATAGCACCTGATGTCCCCAATAATCCAATTCATGCCAGTGACAAGAGGAAATGGCAGCGACAAATGAACCAACCAACAAAGATAGCAGTAAGACAGCCGCCCGCAATCCAGGAGATGCACAATATCAAAGACCAAAAATGTCTGTATGACATGCAAGTTGACAGCTGGCTGCGCAAACATTCAAGCTGAAGATAGACCCAGCAGCAACACTGGCAGAGGCACCATGTACACAGTCTACAAACAGCAATAACATCCACGGATTGAAATATGCATGTCGAAGGATTACTGACACTGGCACGCAGCAGAAACAACGTAAGATTGGGGATGAATTAGGTAGCTGCAGATGGATAAAATCCAATTCATTTACATTACCCAGTGTCCTAAAGATCAGCACATCAGTGACAAACAACGTCTGCCCTTAGTGAACAGGAATAATCATACCTGCTGGCCTAAATATATGCTCATGGGACGATTAAATAATGGCACAACATCCTTGCAAAAAAAAAAAAAAAATTGGTACAACATAGACATAAGTAGCAGCAGTCAGCAGATGAGGCTGCAATCAAAATTCATGCCACTGAGAAGGAAAATTGCAACAATAAATAAACCAATGATCAAAGCTAATAAGACAGAATCTAGCAGCTGCAACGCAATCCAGGCGACGGACAAGAATGACAGAAAGTCCATATACGCCACCCCTCCTTGAACCACAGGGCCTCTGCATTCTGCACTTATAACCGTGCCCTGCGTACATGCAACAAGGCCTAATGTCTGTATGGAACCTGTGCAAATGTATAAGTTAATGGGAAATGACGGAGACGGTACAGGCAGAGGCACCATGCATAAACATCTCGCGTGAGTGCAGTCAGCAGAGCAATTAAACAATTAATTAATGACTACTATAAGCAAGAGGAGAGTAACGAGGTGTGAATTCATTTTGAAGACAAAGTGTACCTTGGAAGTAACCGCTGAGATCAATACTCGACAGTCTCACCATAGACCATCTCTTCTCTCTGTTCCTCCCATTCTTCGCATCGCTGAGATAGCTCCCAGCTGCAATCGGACACATAAAGTTTACATGAAGGTGCCATTTCCGGTAGCCTGCCTGAGATACTCGGACAGGACTGGATATTCAGCTCCTTGAGGGAGAGGCTTCGCAGATCTGCAGGAAGTAACAGGAGGTTTGGGTAGCCCCAAAACTGGAGCTCTTGGAGGGAGGTGAGCAGCTGGAGCGCTCTCTCCTGTTCCTCAGTTAGGCTCACCATTGGGCTCGTTTGTTTTCCATTGAATTCTAGGTGTTGTAGAGACGTGAGCTGTTTGCAGAGGGGCATGGTCAGAATAGAAGAGTCCACAATCACAAGTTTTGTCAGTCGACACAAGCCTCACAGGCCCCTTGCTGCTGCAGCAAAAGCTCCATCCATGGAGGTAAGCTTGTGGAGGCAGCTACTGTGAAGGCCGCCAGATTTGTAATGAACTGGAATCCCTCAATCGAAGAAAGCGACTCACAATCTCTAATTTCTAACTCTGTCAGTGTCGTGCAGTGTCCCAGATGCAGAGAAGCAAGCGACTCACAATCTATAATTTCTAACTTTGTCAGTGTAGTGCAGTGTCCCAGTTGTAGAGATGTCAATTCTGGACTTTCCTGTATCACCAGTCGAGTTAGGGCAGGGAGGCAGGACAACAGACGGGACGGGACATTTTTTGTGAGATTCAAGATCACAAGTGTGGTAATTGACGGAGGAAGCAGCCCAATCTGATTTCCACCCTGCTCTGACTCCTGTGGCTTTGGATCCCGATCCCATGCAGCAGACAACTTAGGATTCATCTCGATTTCCAAGCTTTCAAGAGAGGTGAGGAATTGCAAGTCCTCCAATGCACCTAGCTGTTGATAACTGTGAATTTCCAAGTTTCGAAGAGATCTGAGGAACTGCAAGCCCTCCAACGCACCTAGCTGTTGACAGCTGTGAATTTTCAAGTTTTGAAGACAACTGAGGAACTGCAAGCCCTCCAATGCACCCAGTTGTTGGCACTTCGAAATTTCCAGCTCCTTCAGAACCTTGCAGGAATTCAGCTGTACGCTCTTCAAATATGGGTTACACATGAGGGTCAATTTTCTGAGGTTGGCCAGGCCTTTAGGGAAGTAAGACTGCAAGTTTTCTGGGAGATGGCTAAGATGAAGAACTTCAAGTGACGATGGGAGTAATCCAACATCCACGTTACTAGTATCATATTTTGTATCCATCGCCAACAATGACACCAGCTTGGGACAACCAGACATGCTTAGCTTCTTAAGGGATGGTGGGAGGAATGCAACATCCATGTCGCTGACCAACAATGAACCCAGCTTTGGACAATCATAAATACCTAGCTCCTCAACAGTGGTGAATCCTCCAAAGCCTCCCTTGCCAGCATAAAACTCTAGATCTACACATCCAGAAATAGTTAGCTGCTTTAGAGAACAGAGGATGTTAGATGGCACTTTCAATAGTGTTTGGTCTTCTGTAGACAATGTCATTGCTGAAGCCAAACTAGTGCTTCCTTCCGTTTCTGTAGGTTGACTGATCCATAACCATTTTATTTGTGGACACTCATGTAAGATCAATTCCTCAAGGGACCGCAAATGAGAAAGCATTTTAGTCAACCACCCCCTGCTATGCCGGAAGATGAAATTTTAAGACGATTGAGAGATGGGAGAGCGGGCATGTTTTCACATGAACTGTTTTCTGAGGCAGCTTCTACCGTGAAGGGTGTCTTGAGCACATTAGGGCAGTTGCATATGCTCAAATACTTTAAATCGGTGAGCTGGCTGAAACCATCACTTGAAATAGAGATCAATTTTGGACAATTCCTTATGATCAATATTGGTGTGCCCCTAAGATTATGGAACGTTAAAATCTGGTCGTCCAGCACACTCAACTCACTGGATTCTATCTTGAACGAAGAGACATCCATATTTATTGACAGTTTTCCTGTTATGGAAATTTCCCTTCCCCATGTGCAAGCAGAAGGTGGAAGAGGATGAGAGACCATCAGACTAGGGCAATCACGGATGACAAGTCTGTGGAGATTAGATAGACACACCTCCTGCCCTTCTTGTGAAGGCAAAAGTGGAGGAGCTGTCAGCCCACTGCACCTTTCGAGACTTGACATTTTTATCAGCACCAACTTCTCCAGCGAAGGAATTGACAAGTCTCTGACAAGATGCAGATCAATTAATTCCAACTCCTTGAGTGCTTGCATTCTTCCCAGTGGAAGGGTTTCCCACTTGCTGCAATATTATTTATCAAAAAGTAAGTGCACCAAAATTTGCAAATGAGTAGTACTACCATCAAGAAAGTTAAAGAAGAGTAATTACATTATCTGAGGACAGTAGCAGATGGCGAGTCTACTGAGACACGGAAACCATGACTGTTGCTCGGCTAGAAAAGAAGAATAGCTCTGGAAAAGAGTGATCTCATTCAGTTGGGGGCAGTCCTTGATAATCATTACCCTTAGATGGGAGGTCAATTCCATCCTATAAGTTCCAAGACATTTTTCCAATTTTGGTATATCAATCAAGACCAACTCTTCTAAAGAAGGAATAGAAATTTCCATCAACTTCTGCATCCTGATCAATTTCAGCTTCCTGAGGAACAGAAGCATTCCGAGAGATGGAAGGATTTGCCATTCGCTGCAGTTCTCTAAGTGAAGTGACTGCAAATTCATAAATGACACATTACTGGCAATCCAGGTTGGGGTAGCACCTCTATATCTAGTTATACATAGACTTTTCAGGTTCTAATGATGCGGTTGAAGACCCTCGAGCACATCTTCTGTTCTCCCAACTGTACAAGTATCAAGGCCCATACTGATACCATTCCATGATAATGACAACGCTTCCAGATACTCTTTGTCTATCAGTCTAGCTCCAGTGGCCTCTTCTTTGGTCTCCACATTTTCAAGTCCAGAAATTTCAAGGGTTACAAGATTGTTCATATATTGAAGTTGCTTTATCTCAAAATTCTCAGCATTTTGAACCTTGAATGCTAGTCCCTGAAAGAGAGGTCAACTTGCCAACACCAGCAATTGCTAAGAGCACTGCTTTCTCATTAGCAGCATCAAGCTTCCGCAAATTAACGAGGTTATTTATATCAGTAGGTACAAAAATATTGCATCTAGTGCGGGCATCCAAGAATTGAAGGTGATAAAGTTTTGTCAGAGCTTGAGGAAGAACAATATTATTCTCAGCATCTATGTCGAACCAAGTATCTGTGGTAGAGGAGACACCAATAAATTCAAGATAGCGAAGATGGTGTGGGCTCAAATAATTAATCATAGAGCTGATGTCGCCATGTGTCACATAAATTCTTAAAACTCGTAAACTTTTTAACTTCTTGCATAGAGTAAGTAAGAACTTTACTAAATGTATGCTGCTCCGGCCGAAAACCATCAAGGTCCTCAAATTTTTAAAAGAACCAATATTCTCTACTGATTCCTCAAACTTCCTGCTCGGGAAATGTTCAACATCATCATAAGCAGTAGTTATGATTGACACATGACGAACACTTTGTTGAATGGCCCTAGTTTTGGAGCCAGTTATAGTGGCACACTCATTTACCGAAACCATCAGAGCCAGTTCATGCATTAGGTCATGCATGACATGCTGTGAGTTGTCAACCTTTTGGAAGAAGCCCAAACCCACTAAATCATCCACGTATTGCTTCCCTATTTCCTCCAAACTCTTGGTAGGGTCTTCACACTGCACAAATTTTTGTGATATCCAAACACGGACCAAATTTTTCCCATCAAATTGGCAATCCTCGGGAAACAGAGAGCAGTATGAGAAACAACGTTGCAGGTGGACTGGTAGAAAATCATAACTGAGCTTCAAGATAGATAAAATATCATTAGTGTCTGGAAGTGATTTCCATTTGTTTTGAACAGTCCTCCAATGTTCATGGCTAACATTTCTGTTCAAAACTGCACCAACACTTCGAGCAGCTAGTGGACAACCCTTTAGTTCTTTAACAATCTGTTGCCCAATGGACTGCAAACTAGGATGTCCCTCATGGTTCTCATCACCAAATGCACACGCCTTGAAGAACTGCCAAAACTCCTTTTCGTCCAGACCATTCACTTGGAAAGGACCCATTGTTCCTATCATTTTTGCAACTGATGGTATTCGAGTTGTTGCTAAAATCAGGCAACCAGGTACATGATTGTGTTTTAGTGGAGCTAACATGCTCAACCATCCTCTCCTATCCTTTTCCTCCCATATATCATCAAATACAAGCAGGAATCTTTTCTTTTCAATATTCTTCAGAAGGATATCCTGCAACACGTTGAAGCTGGTGGTCTTTTCGAACTGTTGTCTATCTGTGCATACATGCTCCAAGATCTCGCGTGTTAGTCTCATTGTGTCAAAGTTAGTGGGCACACAAACCCACATTAGCACATCAAAATGTTCTTTGATTCTTCGATCATTGTAAACAAATCTAGCAAGTGTCGTCTTCCCAACACCACCGTTGCCAACTATAGGCAGAACTTGTAGGTCACTAGAATCCCCTTTATTAACAGCTCTACTATCATGTCCCTCTCTGCATCCCTTCCATATACCTTGTCTTCAATTGGAAAAGAAGTTGTCAGGCGTGTGTTTTTGGCCACACACTGACCCTGGTTTGTGATTGCAATGGGTCGTGAGATCTCTAGCTGAAGAACTTCCCGCACAGAATTGCGAAGTTTGCCTAAACGCTTCACTATGCCCCTGATCCTCTCAGAAATGGTGCTATAAGCTGGCTCTTCCTCTCTCTTCCTTTTTCTGTCACGTGTGCACCAACTAACAAATCTGCTTGTGGTACTAGTACATGCTAGTTGCACAGATGGAGTGGAAGAAGACACAGGACTCGCCTCAGGATCAGTACAGCCTTCCCCTGCACAAGCAAGAGAAACATGGAGCCTTAAGAGGCACTCAAGCAAAAACAGATATTACTCCGAAATCACTAATACTAATAGTTAAGACAAGTTAAAGCATTTAAAAGAAATCACAATTAAGAAAAAAAATTAACGCAGCAGCAGACTGATAAATTTTAAGAGGCAGAGGTAAGGAAAGAAACATGGAAGACAGGTACAGAACATCGATGATCTGAGTGAGGTACCTTGTTCAATCTGCTGCTGGAGACGGTAGTAGTCGAGCTCGTCCATCACATCTTCGGCATCATAAAGCAGCTCTTTGAGATCAAGAAGGGATTGGGCCAGTGGTTTGTTCTCAATCCTCCTCTCAGCTGCAGCAAGCACCATCTCCACATCCCTCATCTCACACTTGAGGTTCTCCACATCTTCAGCAAGCCCAACACCACGAGCCCATGCTTCCATCTTGTCAGTGAAGAAGCTCCCAAGGATGCTTTGCACCAGCCATCCGATGGCAGCATCCACCACAGCTCCCACCACCCCCATCTTCTCCCAGTGCACCTGAAGCAAGCAAGCAGCAGGCCAATGGAGGGAGAAACCACAGAGATGGATTCAGAGGAATGAGCTGGTGTGGTATGCTGAATGGCTGTGAAAGTGTAGGAGTACAATACAATGGATTGGAGGGTAAAGACTGGGGAGTGGGGAGTCAAGTCTTCGGGCTACAGTGAGATTCCCTTGCACCAACCCAGCGACAAAATTTGGCAGTGGAGTAATTGCAGAGAAGCTGCGAGGTAAAGAGGGAGCAATACCTGAAGAACTCGTACCGGTGGGGCACTGCCACCGCGTGATGCATGTTACCTAGCAATTCACGAGCCTGCAGTTACCTAGCAATGGCAGGCATGAGACGGAGAGTGAGTAATTTAGCAGTAGAACGCTGCTTTTGAAATGCAAGCATCAGTTATCAACAATGATTGAATGTTATACTACCTGTCTAACTCTTTTGGGACTATCCGCACTCCTCATACTTTAACTTCGTACTCTAAAAGGAATATTCTATCCTAATCATCAAGATTTTTTTTCTCGAACACGACTTCACGTGTCATTTTCATTAAGAGAAAAAGCCAAGACTGGCTAACAACAAGGCACAACACAACACTAAGCCACAAGACAGGCAACACAACAACGGACCACAGAGGAAGTGGCCACAAACAACACGGCAAAACGGTTTGCCCAAAAGCAAGAAGGAGGAGACCACCCCACCTAGCTACACAACTCAACTACAACGGGTGATATGCATCATCGCTAGGAGTAAACTCGGGGAGACACCAACCGGATTGAAGAATGGAAGTTCAGTCACGGCGCCCAAGCGATAGATCATCAGGCGTCACACACTTTCGGCAGCGACGCCCGAGGTGGATCCGTGCATGCCGCCGGTGGCCCTCGGCCCAAGAACGGCGACGACGATAACGGTGGCGTCAACCCCGAGACGAACCGAAGCCGGCGCGACGCGTGGGTGGTCCACGACCAAGCAACGCGGCGGCGACAACAATGGCATCAACATCCAAGCGTGCAGGATGACGGCGAAGCGCCGAAGGTACCCACGCCGTCTCGTTGGCGAGCCGCAACACCACAAAGCCAAAGGGGACGGCAGCGGATAAGCGGTGGAGATCTCGGCCGTCGAATCCCGGCGTCGGTGGCCCTCGGCCGGATTAACGGCGATGGCGGGGACGAAGGCATCAACCCTTGAGCAAGAGGGCCCGGTCGGCGGCGGAGTGGGCGGGAGCCTGGCGGCAACGATGGAGACCTCGGTGGAGCCGCATGGCGGCCCAAAGAGCTCGTGGGTTCAATCCGGGCCTTAAGGAAGGAAGTGGTTTCCACGGGCGCTGCGTTGAGAGCAATCTTCGGAACTTTCGTTCCTCGAGCCCGGCAGCCGCCGGGCCAACATCGACGAGAAGACGACGCTTCGGAAGGTGATGACGCGGGCGCCACCGCCGCGTTGGCCCAAGGCAAGCTTGGGGAGGAGGGCTTTCACCCCATCATCGGTCGACGCGGACACCACGAGTCCACCACGCCCGCACGCCATGGCCGCCCGCACCGCCGCCCATGGCCTGAGCCGCCGCAGAAGACAAGCAATCCCACCCGGCAAAAGGCTGGGCGCCGTTCTTCCACCCACCCGGTGGGGAGGACGGCGCCCACGGGCAAGAAGACGACGGGAGGAGGATGCCCGCGATTCGACGAGTGGGGGCCATCCCGCTACCCGCCCGGCCGATGAGGGAGCCGGGGCCCCGACGCGCCGGGCCGCCACCCCGGGCGTCCGCCCGACGACCAAGCAACGACGACAATGACAACAATGGCATCAACATCCAAACGCCGCCGTCGCAAACCCTGGTGCCCAGGCCGCCACCGGCAGATGCCGAGGGAGCGGAACGCATCACGCGGGGTCGATCCCGCCAAGGAGGGGCGGACGACCTCCCCGCCGGCCGGCGGCCACCGGCACGACCGGAGAGCGATAGGGAGGGGGTGGGAGGGGGGAGCACGGGGATCACGGAGAGGAGGTGAGGGTGCGGGAGGCACCTTTTTCGAGCCCCTCCCTCGGCCCGCGGCCGCCGCCAGCAGGAGGAGAGCGGCGGCGGCCGCCCTGGCGGCGAGGAGAGGGCGGACCTCACGGGGCGGCCGCGGCGCCTCGAAGGCACCTGGGGGGACGCGAGGGAGACGGGGTTCTCGCCCACGTAACCTCGCAGATATATTATCATCAAGATTCTCTACTTTATTTACGATTGCTTTACAGACTCGTCCATACTTTACAAAAGATCTTTCTATCCCAACCATTATCATGGGGTCCCACTTATAATGTTATCTAAATATATCCATGTGAGATCTAGTTTTAAAGTATTTATCAATACGAATTTAATGGTGTAATCGGAATTTAATTTGGTTTTTTCTTTAAGAGTTATAATATTTTTTTCCTTGTTTAAATGGTAGGACCCGCCGCTGGTGCATGTCCTTTCTCTTGGTCCTGCCGCCCGCACACATGCTGCTCCTTTCTCTCTCTCGGGACCGGTGCAGCTGCTCGCGTGGCATGGTAGCGTACGCACGGGAAGTGCGCTAGGCATACCGCCTGGAACGCCGGTATTGGAGTTCACTGACAGCCATAGCGTGCCGCGGTGCAGCAATATTTACTTTAAAGCGGTACTGGAGGGTGGCGTGGCGTATTGCAGTGCAGATAGCCTTATAACACTTGGTTAGCAGTGCAGCCTAACTGTTTCAACACTGCATCATGGCCAGTGAGGTAGGAAACTGGGTTGTTAATGAACTCGGTGACAGGCTATCCCTTGGGCACGGAGATGGATATCATGTCCAGGACTCGAGGCCAACGTAACCTCCCTGAAAATCAAGATTTAATTCTGCAGCGGGATAAACAGGGATGCAAGTAACTCTATCAAGTGAAACAGCCAACAGATGCTACCGGTGCAATTTGAGGATCGAGAGTAAATAGTGATCAACGGAATGCAGAGTACAGACAGAGTAATAAATCGTCTTTGAAGAATCTGCTGGGGCAGAGCATCACGAGGCTGAATTTTATCCCGAGAAGCACCAAACAGGATGTAAACAGTGAACAGTACACGAAGGAGGAGGAGTGAGCATGGATGCAGTTCACGAGTGCAGCGCTTGAACCAATTACCTGGCACTAGCTGGCCGTACGTGCGGCGGCTGCGTCGAATGCGGCCGGGAGGGGGTGCCGGGCGGTGACGCCGACGGGCCTGAGCTATAGCGCCGCACCTCGCCACCCGGCTCTGGCGCTGATGATCCTCCTCCTACGCCGCCGATTAACTCCCAGTCCCAGACATAGGCAGTGAGGTCGCTTCGATTGAACTATTCTATTCACTCGGCAGCAGGCGGCGGGGCGGGGAGGCGGCGGCGGCGTGGCGCCCTCCGTCGGCTTCCGGCGGCGGCGCCATGGACAACGCTTTGGGTGGGCTTGCGATGTAAGGCCCACGCCGCTATCTGATAACGGACTGCACAAAGTCCAACCAGTGGGCCTCGCAGGCTGCGCCTGCCATGGGTCGGCACTCCACACACCATACATTTTGGGCCCCGGCCCGCACACCGTGGCTCGGTACCAGGCTTTGATCTGCCGGAACCCGAGTGGACGAAACAAACGTGCACGTCCGGGTAAGCGATTAATTAATTAATTAAGTTTCCGTTTAGTACCACCTTGTCCGCTAAAATTAAAGCAGACCAAATAATAAACGAATACAGTGGTCCTTGAGTCACCATGTGGCAGACATGGAGAGCAATTACACAATTGATTAAGCAATTTGATTCATGATAGGATTGGAGGCGTTTACACACTACATGTGTGTATAGCTTTTTGCTGCGCTGGTAATCAATAATAATAAATATATTATTATGCTACCTATGATTATACACACAACGTATATTTTAGTATATATACTCAGTGGCGAAATTTCGTAGTGCATGATAGAGACTTAAATCTCCTTTGAAAGAAATCTATAACTCTTATAGGAGAGATCCCCACTCAAGCTCTCTTAAGGAGTTCACTCACCGTGATTGGCTAATCAGTAGTAGTAACCGAAATCATTTGAGTAGTAACTGGAAGTACTAACCGAGGATTAAGAAAACTACGTGCCCGAAGGCGTTGATGCGCGTCCTGGGGTCGGTGTTATCGCGTGTGATGGGCTCGGGGGCGTTTGGGCCCGGCCTTATTCCCCACGTTGATGCGCGTCTTGGGCTCACTACGACGCCGCACGCCCCTTCCCCTACCCCCACCGCTATCTGAAACTCCTCGCATTACCGCTCACGACGCCGGACGCCTCTTCCCCTACCCCGCATTGTAGCGCCGCCCTCCCTTATCCCCCGCGATCTTCCCCGCCCCGTCTTCCCTGTAGGGCTCCGACCGGCCGCCGGCCTCCTCGCCGCCGCCGCCGCCGGCCGCCCCCCTCCCTTCCCGGGGTCTTCGTCGCGCCCGACGAAAAAAGTCCTCCCGATCGGCCACCACGGCTGGGCGGTGCGTTCGTGTATTTGACGATGACGACGAAGAGGATGCGTGACCATCAAGTTCAAGCCCTCGGGTGGCTCTTCCTCCTCGGCGCCAACCCCGTGAAGCCCCCTGTCACGCCCACAAAGAAGCACGGGCCGAGTTGCCGCCGACGACGACGAAGGAAGTGCAACTCGAGGAGGAGGACGAGTTGCGGTGATGACGGAGGAGGAGGAGGATGACGAGAAGGATCTCGAGGCGATGCGACGGGCTGTGGAGGAGGAGCGACGTCGGCGAGGAGGCCGAGACGAAAACCCCACGCCGCGCCCCGAGAGCGAGGAGGAGGAGCCCGAGGGGAGGTGGAGCCGCAGAGGTGGAGAACACAGAGGCGGTGTCCGTAGCTCTAGGGGACCCGGCCAAGATCACCCGGCAAGGGGAGGAAAGAAGAAGAAGCACTATGCTTCCTTCGAGTACGACGGCAACACCTTTCGAGCTGGGTAAGCCTCCTTCCTCCGTTTCTTGATTCCCCGATTTCTGCTCTATTTGGATTTTTAGGGTTCGGGAGGGGCAGATTGTTTTCTTACCGTCGGGAGATCGCTATGTGCTCAATTTTGCGGGAGGACCCCGTGATGCTCACGCCTGAGGACAGCTCTAGGAAGCCCTATTTCGCCATCCTCAAGGGTCTGTGATCGTATCAGGATCAAACGTTGCCGAATAAATTGTTTTTCTCTAATTGACTGTATGGCTTCTGTGATTTATATGATACACTCCATAGCCATGCCCTCCCAGATTATCATTCCCAATGCAGGCACAGGTGCATTATTCTTCTATGGTGCCGTATTTTTTATTTCAAAATAATTCCTCATCCACTCTCATGTGCAATTAGCCTCTAATTTCATGCAGGTAACATCATATGGATCTGTGAACTAATTCGTTGGTGCCAATTTCGGTGCTGCATCTCTTTTCAGAGACCATCAGATCGGGTTCCTCTCAAATCCATACCTTCATATATTAACAAGTATGTTGTTATATCAGTGGAATATATCATGTGTGGAGCATCGCTAATTCCATGCAGGTGACATCATATGGATCTGTGAACTAATTCGTTGGTGCCAATTTTGGTGCTTCGTCTCTTTTCAGAGTCCATCAGATCAGGTTCCTCTTGAAACCATACCTTCATATATTAACAAGTATGTTGTTATATTACTGGAATATGTCATGTGTGCAGCAGCACCGATTTCTGGTATTTTACTTTATGGCCATGCCTATATAAAGTTGATCCTATTTGTTGGCACTAATGTCTGCACCATGACCATGTGACTTCTACTAATGAAGCAACACTGATTTTATATTATCTTACACTGCAAATTTGTTCAGAGTCCATGGATAATTATTGAGGTTTTCACTCTTCAAATCAGGTTTGTCTCCAAAACATTCTTCCTATATTTTTATTGTCTGTCGTTTAATGATATCTCTGGCTGCTGGTATTTTTCTTTGTCACCATGCCTGTATAAAGTTCATCTTTGATTTATAGAAAAGGGTCTGTTGGTTACCATATCTGATATGAGATCATATCCATGTGTATTTTTAAGTAGCACATGCTTTCTCTTCCTCTGTGGCTAGATAATCAATTCCCCCGTCTAGAAATTATATTATCAACAAATCATGGCCAAGAATTTCTCTCCCCTTTTTCTAAGATCTTGGTGAAGCCTTTATTTCACTATTACATAATCATTTATTTTCTTCAATTTGATTCTGCATTCAGTTTGCCCTCACTATTTTATGGTGAATGCTCACTTATTTTTATTTGACCAGCTGACTTGAGAGAGTTGGAAGATACACGAAATGTTAGGGTGGACGATGGATTGCCTACATGAACCATACACTCAGCAAGTACCCCTCCACCTATAGAAACTATGCACTCAGCATTAGTCCAAGATAGGATTCCAGTGACAGATTAACCCATAATCTAGCTGTAAAATAATTCGTTAAAGTTGCTGCATCATTGAAAACCAACTGAGCTAGGGTAGTCTTCCCAAAAAACATGGGGCCAACTATACAAACTGTGTTGAGTCTCTAGCAACTTAGATATTGTTTGGTGCATCTCTTGCTATCTTCCGATTACTGATGCCGCATCCACGAAAAGCAATGATCTGAAATGCTCATAACATTTGTTTGGTGCATCTCTTGCTCTCTTCCATCAATATTCACTTCAAAAATCATCATTGTATCTAATTTTAGTCAACGTGGTTGTGGATACATGGCAATTCAATCATTTTCCTCCACTTTTTTTTTGTAATTTGTTCTGTTTGTTTTCAAAACTGAAATTGAAATTTGAATATTGTTCCATAATTTGTACAACTCTCATCCAAGCCTAAAATTGATCGTGAGCCCTCTTAAGTATATATTGTGTTCAGTTTGTTTTATTTAAATTTATCAATTAAGATATCATGAAAATTTTCCTTATGATCATTGCATTTTTCTTAATTCCGCAAAGAACGCTAGGGTGAGGTTCCCCTAGTACTAAAAATAGAGAAGCCTTGGTCGTGGAACAACTAGCTAATAGCATTTGGTAAAACGGCGTATGCTGTGTGTATAGAGAAATAATTCATTAGATACTATAATTTAAATTTGACGGCAAGCCCATGCGTTTTTTTTTTTTTTTTTTTTTTTTTTTTTTTTGAGCATATGCGTTGCAATGGTTATGTAGTACCATATGGTCTAATCATATCATGTCTAGAAAGGAGTAGCTTTGTTAATTCGCTCATACTGAATTACCGATGTTGCATGTAACATGAACAATGTCATTAGTTAAGAACATTGTACAGAGGCCTTTTCTTTCTTACCATTAAAGACCAAATCACAGCATGTTTTGCAATTATTAAACATTTGTAAAGTATACTTGATGGTACACTACATTCTTGCAAGATAAGTAGCCATGTGTTTGGTGTACTAACATAAGCCAATTCATATAAGGCAATGTTGTTCGGTGCTCTCGACTTGGGCCAGATATGGGCCGGTTCGGTCCATAAGGTGGGATGGGGGTAGGTGGTCTGGGCCAAGTTTAGGTTGGCCCATGGCCGTGGCAGGACCGCTTGCTGCTTCCCACTTGCAAGAGATTTTCAGTTTAGTCCCACCTCGCCTAACCACTTGAAACTTGGGAGCGAGGGAGGCCCATATAAAAAAAAATCGGGTGCACCATGTCAGCCACAACCCATAGAAAAACAAATTTTGATTTCGGTTGGTTGATTTCGACATAAAAGTAGAAATATGGAAATCGGAAGTAAATTTTTGGTCAGAAAAAATCCCAAACCGATTTTGTTTTGATTTTGAATTTGAATCTGTTTGACATGTAAGGCCCACGTCCTCGTGGTGAAACAGCTTTCCATCAGCAGATACGCTGGCATCGATCCATGGGGCTCTACACACACAAAGGTAAGCCTTCCTTTCCTAACAGTGGCAAGCTCCTCTCACAAAAAAAAAAAAAAAAAAAAAAAAAAAAGAAGAAGAAGAAGAATGGACAAGCAGCAGAAGCTTCTGTATTAACATATCTGTAAGCAAGTAAACAACAGATGTTTGTAAAAAAAAAAAAAAACAGACATAGGGCATATATAAATAGTTACATATATAAATATTTGGGCAAAGAGATAATAAATATAATATTTTTCATACATACTCTGGAACAGTATTTATCAGTATTAACACAAGCTTAATCTGGGTCCATATTATCCGGATGTCCTTCATCACTAATTAGTTATTGCATCACATTTTTCATAATTAGAATCATGACTACAATCTGCACCAATCGATGCATACATATTACTGGTCCATGAAGGCCAAAAGACCACAAATATGAGTCGAAGAGTGAAGATGGCGAGTGCTGCAGCACATAGCCTGCTGTAACTTGTTGAACAACATCTCGTGTCAATGCAGTCTGCAGAGCGATTAATTAATTAGTTACAGCAAACACTTTATTAAGCAAGAGAGGAGGGTGAGGTTGTCAACTTATTCTGAAGACAAGCAATTTTCTTTCTGAAATCAT
The DNA here is from genome assembly GCA_015847255.1 of Hyparrhenia diplandra. Classification (NCBI taxonomy): domain Eukaryota; kingdom Viridiplantae; phylum Streptophyta; class Magnoliopsida; order Poales; family Poaceae; genus Hyparrhenia; species Hyparrhenia diplandra. The sequence goes on from JADLZK010010539.1 coordinate 75,514, forward strand.
ACCTTGGAAGTAACCGCTGAGGCTAATGATTCACAATGTCATCATCAGTCATCACCCTTTTTCCTTTCCGCCCATTCTTGGCATCGCTTGCTGCAGCGGTACACAGAAACGTGACACGCATTGTCCAATTCCGGCAGCATGCCTGAGATGCTCGGACAGAAATGTTCTTTGATTCTTTAATCACCATAAACAAATCTAGCAAGTGTGTCTTGCCAACACCACCGATGCCAACTAGAGGAAGAACCTGTAGATCACTAGATTTCCCATTTATTAACAGCTCTACTATCTTGTCCCTCTCCACACCCCTTTCGTATACCTTGTCTTCAACTGGAAAAGAAGTCGTGAGACGCGTGTTCCTAGCCACACAATGACTCTGGTTTGCAATTGCGATGGGGCATGAGATCTCTAGCTGAAGAACCTCCCTCACAGAATTGCGAAGTTTGCCTAAATGATTCACTATCCCCTGATCCTCTCAGAAATGGTGTTATAAGCTGGCTCTTCCTCTCTCTTCCTTTTTCTGCCACGTGTGCACCAACTAAGAAATCGGCTTGTGGTACTACATGCTAGTTGAAAAGATGAAGTGGAAGAAGACACACAACTCTCCTCAGGATTGGTACAGACTTCCCCTGCATTAGCAATTTTTTTTTTTGAGAAGTCACCGTGGGGGGAGTTAATCCCCACCTGAATTTATATTAGGTGGCCCAAAACGGCCCGTAAAGTATCGTTCACAACCATAGAGGATGGGGTAATAGAATTTACATGTGTATTACAATGACTGAAAAAACAAGGCGGCTATCGATGTATTGCTGCCTCTAGCAGAAGGCACCATTTATCTGCAACCGCTTTTCTCTTTTTCTTGAACCTGAACCGCCACTGCTCTGCTGTTGCCTTGCACGCCCTGAGCAGTTGTTCGACGCTTTGTGATTCGTTCCTGAAAACCTTGGCATTCCTTGCCTTCCAAATTTGCCAACATCCCAGCGCGATGAATGTTGAGAACTCTTCAGATGGGAACCCTGGGGAGGTTGGATTTGATGCAGCAGTGAGGAGTCCTGCCCAATAACCTGTACAAGGTTGACCTTCTCCCAGAATGTTTTTCCAAGGACACAGCCACTTAAGATATGCTCAGGTGTCTCGTCCTCAGCATTGCAAACTTCACAGATGGCGTTTTTGGACGACGTGCTTCTTGAGAAGGACGGTGCGGCACTGGATCCTTCGCTTTACCAACAGCCACATGAACATTTGGACGCTGTGGCGGTGCTGAGTTGTTCCAGACAAAAGAAGCTCTCTCATCCCTTGGCTGGCCCCGAGCCATGAGTAGTCCATAGATTGCCGAGGTGTCCAGGGATCCCTTTGAGTTTGTGAATGATGAGACACGAAGATCGGCCTCGTCCGAGTTGGGCGTCATTCATCATGAGTTGTAGCTGCTGAAGCTCTGTCGCCGCCCTCCTGCTGACCCTCGGCACAAGTGACTGCTGAACCCGGGCGCTGAACATCTCTCTGACGGGTGCATCTTGGAGTGAGGAGTGGCTGTGCAGTGCTGGGAAAAGGTCGGCGAGGGCCTCATCCCGAGCCAGACGTCGTTCCAGAAGGAGGCAGTCCGTCCATCTCCAATCTGAACTGAGGTTAAAGCTTGGTACAGCGGGAGAAGGGAGTGCAGCACCTCCCAATGATCACCATGGATGTCGCCCTTGAGAGCTGAGATGGACGCCCGGCCTTGCACCCATTGGGCCCAGGCTGAACACTGCGGTTGGTGAAGCTTGTGCAACAGTTTGACGAGCAAGCTGATGTTGTGGATCCCCAGATCTTTAATGCCTAGCCCGCCGAATTCCTTTGGCTTGCACACCGAGGGCCAGGCCACAAGACAGGCCGCCGGGGAGGACTTCCCTGACTTGTCCACACACCACAGGAAGGCCCTTCGCCTCTTGTCGTACTGCAGTAGCACAGTGTCGTACTGCAGTAGCACAGTGGGAGGGACCTGGATGGCACTCATGAGATAGATCAGCTGGCTGTCAAGCACGAAGTTTATCATTACTACCCTCCCCATCGGATTCAGTAAGTGAGCCTGCCACGATGCCAAGTGCTTGTCTGCCTTCTGAATGTAAGGAATGAACGCTGATTGTGGAAGCTTGTGAACTGACAGCGGCAGCCCTAGGTAAGGTTGAGGGAACCCCTCTCTTCTGCAACCGAGCACCTGAACACAAGCATCTGCCACTGTGTCCTCCACGTGGATAGGCACCAGGGTGCTCTTTGCATAGTTGATGTGAAGACCGAGAAGGACGCAAACTGATCGAGGATTCCTTTCAGGCTGACCGCCGCATTTAGATCCCCTCTGAGCACAATTAGAGTGTCGTCGGCATATTGTAGGACTGCACATGGGCTCCCAGCTTCAGTAGGATGTTGGATGGCGCCACTGCTTCTAATCATGCACTGCAGAGTTTCAGCTACCAGCAAGAAGAGGTATGGTGAGATTGGGTCACCCTGACGCAGCCCTCTTTTGCATTGTATCCATGGACCCGGGCAACTGTTGACAAGGACTGCTGATTTAGAAGTCCCGAGGATCTCGTGCATCCAGTTTACCTAGACCTCATCAAACCCTCTCGGCTCGAAGAACTCGGAGCCGCCCGACCCAAAGGCGAGTATCAAAAGCTTTGGCAAAGTCTAGTTTCAGCACGATCGCTGGCTTTCTCCTCTTGTGGCAAACTTGGATCAGTTCAGCTGCATATATGAAAGTGTCGGCGATGGATCGCCCTCGATGAAACCTGTCCGGTGGATGTCAATCAGTTTTCGTTATTTCGCTCCGGAGCCTTGACATAAGGATCTTTGTGAGGATCTTGAGACAACAATTTCCGGAGACAGATGGGTCTGAAGGCATCAACATCGACTGCCCCGATCTTCTTAGGAATGAGGACCATGTGCGATCAGTTGATGGCGTCGGTTGTGCCTCTCCCCTATGGAACTCGTTGAGGAAGTCCATGACCTGTTCCTTGATACTCGGCCAGGCAGCCCTCAGAGAACGCCCGGTCCGAAGCCATCGGGGCCTGGGGCGCTGTTCCTGTTCATTGCCCCGAGAGCTGCAGCTGCCTCCGTTTCGCAGAAAGGACCCGAGATGGAGGCGTTTGGAGCCTCCCTTCTAGAGAACGGCGGTTCGAGCTAAGGGTGTTGAAGCTCAGGGCACACCAATCACCGACTTGAAGAAGGTGGTCAACGCTTGTGTCTTGGCGTGCCGTGGTTGACGATCTCCCCCCCTCAACACGCACCATCCCGATGAGGTTGTGCCTTAGGACGTTGCGTGGCTTGGGCATGGTGGAACGCCGTGTTCGCGTCGGCTTCTCCGATAGCTTTGTGCTTTGCTCCACGTTGCTTCCAAGATGCCGCCAAGTCCTTGATGGCTTTCTGTAGCTCCAATCTTGCCCATTGCCCCGACTTGTAGCTCCCGAGATGACAGCAATCTCGATTCTTCAAGTAATCAAATAATTGGATAATGAAAGCGACAATTGTGGATGGTTAGAGATGGTGCCTGGTACATCGTGCCCAAACCTTTGTTGCCGTTCGCCGCCTTGATGCACGCAGCCGTTGTCTAGTCGCGTCAGCCCTTGCCGGTGCTCTTTGCCAAGCCCGGGATCACAGAGGGAAGGAAGGTCCGGTGCTTGAGCCGGTAATTTTCGAACCGAAAGAAGGAAGCTTTGGGGATGGAGGTGGATGCGAGTAAAGGAGAAGAGGCCCGCTGGTCCGAGGTTACGCGCCAAATGGTGAGAGCGAGGTGACCAAGGGAAGAGCACGCCGAACTCGTTGTTGGTGAAGACGCGGTCTAGCCGGGCAAGAACAAAGGTTGTGGCTGGTTGTTGGACCAAGTGAACCGCCGATTAGAGAGGGAATTTCTCGAGACGTTCCAGTTCCGATAGCATCGTTGAATGCGGCACATCGAGTCCGATTGACTAGGCCGTTATTCTTGTCGGACGCCGCACATTACAAGGTTGAAGTCTCCCGGGGGGATCACCCGGGGGCCAACAACCGTTGAGGCTAGGTCGTTGAGGTGGTGGAGGAAGGGAAGGGATAGGTGGTGCTCGGATGGGCCATAGGTGTTACCGAGTATGAACTCAAAATTAGAAGTGTTGCGGAGACAAACGGAGGTGCCGAGTGTGTAGGGTTTGGAGAAGGAGGTGGAAAGCGTGAGCGGCACGGGGTCCCAAGCGGTTAGGATTCCACCTGCGGAGCCGTCTGCGGGCTGAAAACGAAAGAGGACGCCATGGAGGATGGCGAGAACGACCTCGCCTTAAAGAAGTTTATGTCCGAGAGTTTTGTTTCTTGAAGGCAAATGATTGAGGGGTTAGCGCCACAAATAGCATTACGCACCAATGAGCACTTGTCCGAAGTCACCTAGACCGCTGCATATTCCATGACAGGATATTAAGCTTGCGTTTGTTCAAATCCATGGTTCACAATACAAACACCGACTCAAGACACAAATGGCCCAAGCGGGACCAAAGCAAACTCGATGGGGAGAAAGCACGATGGCGAAAGCGGTTTATTTGCTCTTAGGAGCATGTGCTCCCACGCTGCCGGACCACACGATACGCATTGTGATCCGTGCTAGCACATTTCTCGCAGCAAAGTGTGCATTGAGAAGTGTGCTAGCACGCGGATCACAATGCGTATCGTGTGGTCCAGAGTGGGGAGCATATGCTCCTAAGAGCAAATTTAACTTACACGCGACGATGGCATATGATCCACGATGAACAAAATAGAAGTGAAGATACAAGCTCGGGTGTGGTGGAAGTGCGTACGCCATGCTTTGGAACAAATGGCTTGTGTCTATCATTACGCCACGTCGGTCACCATAGCCGTGACATCCACGCTTCGCATCCCAGCCGGGCGGCGACAAGCTTTGCGCAGTCGCCGGCATCAATGGGAAGGAGGTTGCGGCAGAATGTTCTTCTTGGAGACGTGCTTTTTCAGGCTTGTGGAGGCGACGGATAGTGAATTGAGCAAGGCCTTACGCCGCACGGCTGCGTGGTCGAGTCGGCCGAACACCTCCGTGGCCTTGGCGGCGCTGCGGCCGAAGCGGCGCGAGCAAGGTGCGCTTGGCGTGAGGGCGCGGGCGGCCGAGCCTCGGAGTAGCGCGGTCGGCGGCCCGTCGGGGACACCGTGGGACGAGCACGCACCGGTGCGCATGTACGTGAGCCTGAAGGGAGCGCGCGAGCGGGGCGACAGCGAAGCGCGAGGAGGCGACGTCGTCGCCAGGGGCGAGGCTCCTGGGTGGCGACGCCGCGTGACCCCGAGACGCCCGGCGGCGAAACCATGGAACGCGGCGAGGGACACCGCCGGTGCGATTTGTGCTGGATAGGTGAGGCGGCGTGGCGGAATCCGCCCCACGAAGGCAAAGACGCGCACCGAAGCTCATGGTGAGCCTCCGGCCCGGCGAAGCGCCCCGGGAGGTCGGGCACTCGACCACGGGGGCCGACGCCAGGACGCGACCAAGTTGGTCCGTCGAACGCGGGAGCGGTTAACGGGCGGCGCGTCCGGCTACGGGTGGAAGCGGTGTGGTAGAGGTGGGTGCCGAGACCCTGACCAAAAAGGTGCGGAGGCAATTACTACTTTTTCATTTTAGGTGGCGGGCAAAAAAACATTTTTCGGTGGCGGTTTCACGTCCGCCACCGACGTAAAGGTCATTTACCATGGCGGTTTTTAATGCCCGCCGTTAATCAAAAAAAAAAAAAAATCGAAAAGCCCCGCCCGCTATCAGGCCGCCGGGCGCCGCCGCCGCCGCCGCGTGGATCCGCCTGCGGGGTCGGAAGCCGGACGCCATGGCGTGGATCCGCCGCGCCGGGTCGGTGGCGGCCGCCCCACATGATCGGCCGCCGGGTCGAACCCGGCCGCCGCGGCATGGATCCGGCCGCGGGAGCCGAGCCGTGCGTGGATCCCGCGAGCGCGGAAGAGGAGATCCGCATGCGCGGATCCCGCCGGATCCCGCGACGAGGAGGGCACCCGCCGGATCCGCGACGCCGCCGGAGGAAGGGGGCCGCCGGATCCCCGCTGCCGGAGGAGGGAATCCGCCGGGATCCCGTGATTCGGAGGAGGGAGCCCGCGCCGGCCGCCGCCGAGCGCGCCGGATCCCGCGCCCGCCGAGGCCGCGTCGTGGCCCGGTGGAAGGCATGGTCGCCCGGTTGCGAGACTAGAGGGGAGGGGACGGTCGCCGGTGCCGCGCTCGTGGGGAAGGGGACGGGTCGCCCCGGCCGGCCGGTGGAGAGGGAGAGAGAGAGACCGAAGTCGTGGTGAGAGGGAAGAGAGAGAAAGAAAGAGAACGAGTGAGAGAGACCGAAGCCCCGAGGCTAGAAACCCTAGCTCCCTCTCCATATATATATGAGCCCGATTTTGGATTGGATTTGGGCTTTTCTTTCGGGCTCTTTGGGCTGCCTAGTTGGGACACATTAACCATGGCGGGTTATTAATAAAAACCGCCACGGTTAATCGATTTCTCGTGGGCGGACATTATAACCGCCACGGTTAATCAAAAATAACCGCCACAGTTAATTAGGGTATTTTCCGTGGCGGTTTCTCAAATGCCCGCCACGGAAAATGAAATCAAACACCATGTAAAATCAATTTTGTAGTAGTGAGGAGGCCGCCTGGCGGCACTTACCGCCGCGGCGGGGCGTATCGTGCGATCCTTCTTTGCGGTGGCCGGAAGCACGCCGAGCCCTGGCGCAGCGGGTCGCGGCATCCCGAACGTGATGGTCCGGGGACGTGACGGCGGAAGAGATTGAGTTGAGGGGAGGGTTTAGGAATTTTGAAAACCGGGCCGGGGGAACGGCAGGAAAAGCACCGGCGGGAGGTAGGAGCGCTGGCGGGTGGGCGTCATCTCCGCCGGCGCAGATCACCGGGAGACAAGGCGTGGCGCCGCGCCTCCCCAAAAAGACACAACATGGCGCACCTGGGCTACAACCGCAAAAAGATTTCTGGCCCTTGAGAAGAGCAAATCTCTATGTCCGCCTCGGTGGTCGACACGTACTGAGCCCCAAGACAATCGGCTTGATGGTGAAGTGGGCCGGAGGGGCGCGATTAAGTGTCGGGGCAAGACCGGCCGGACGAACGGAGGAAGCCGCCAGACGGCCGCCCGAGCCGCCTGGGTCTGGTGCGGGAAGAGGTCGGCGGGTGTTTAGGGCGCAAGACACCATGGATCAGCGAGCACATTAGCGATGTTCTTACCGGAAACCATGAACTTGAACACACCATTGCGATGCGAGAAACTCTAACGCGAATTCGGACAAGGGACCAATAAGCGGTGCTGGATTTTGAACAAAGAACCCATTGAGCCGAGGATCGCGAGGGGGGGCGTACCCAAACCTGGAGCAGCGACGGTGAAGGAGCGACGAGGTTGGGGACTGACGGAGTCATGGAAATCAATGAGCGGCTTCCGAGAAGTTCGCCGGCGAGGCAACGATCACCGGTGGCGAGGGCGATGTGACGGGGCCAAGACGGCGGGGCATCACGGCGACCACGAGCAGCGGCAGTGGAGGTGGGTGGTGGGGCGGGTAGGGGAGGGGAGGGGAGTAGAGGTGGAAGGTTGGATGGGCGGGGGCGGGGCGGCGGGCGGCAGGGGGAGGGGGGGTGGAGGAGGTGGAGACGGCGGGGTGGTGGCGGTGGAGGAGGCGGAGGGGGGCGGGCGGGCAAACAGTACTTGTGATGTGACATGTGAACAGGAAAGAGAAGGCCACTCAAGCAAAAAGCAGACAGTACCCTTAAAAACCTCTAATAATAATTAGCACAAAGTTAAAGCATGTCAATTCAAATCACAACTAAGACAGTACCCCTTAAAACCTCTAATAATAATTAGCACAAGTTAAAGCATGTCAATTCAAATCACAACTAAGAAAAGAAAATAGGCAGCAGCAAGAAACATGGAAGACAAGTACATAACAGTGGAGATCTAAGTGAGGTACCCTGTTCGATCTATCCCTGGATTAGCAAATAGGTAGTTGTGATATGAATTAGCAAGAGAGACACTCAAGCAAAAGAAGATATTACCCTGAAACTGCTAATAATTAACATAGTTAAAACATCTCAAATGAACCACAATTAAACACAGTATCAGATTGTACAGCAGAATGGTAACATTTAAGAGGCAGAAGTAATGCAAGAAACATGGAAAAACAGGGATCCGAGTGCGCTACCTTGTTCGATCTGCTTTTGGAGCCGGTACTAATCGACCTCGTCCATCACATCTTGGGCATCATAAAGCAGCTCTTTGAGCTCATCCAGGGACTGGGCCAGTGGTTTGCTCTCAATCCTCCTTCTGTCGATCGGCTGTAGCAAGCACCATTTGCACGTTCCTCGTCTCAGACTTGAGGTTCTCCACGTCTTCCTCAAGCCCCACAGCACGAGCCCAGGCTTCGATCTGTTCAGTGAAGAAGCTCCCAAGGAATGGTTTGCACCGGCCACCCTATGGAAGCATCCGCCACCACCCCCATCATCTCTCAATTCACCTTTTTTTATCACATCTCTCAGTGCACCCAAGGAAGCAGGAAGAGGGCGGAGAGGCTGTTCTTGTTTGCTGAATAGCTTTTTTTTTCTGAGGAATTGTTTGCCGAATAGCTTTGAGAGGAAGAGTTCAAGAGAACTGCGAGGAAGAGTTCAAGACAATGGATGTGATGGGAGGCTGCAGAACTCAACACTGATCAATGGTAATAATTGCCACTTCAGTGAATGACAAGTAGGTCCAATCGACTCAATGACATGTGGGCACAGTGATAAAGGAGCTGTGGCCTCCAAACACTAGGGTCATCATGTCACCTATCCACTACTTGTTGACTGGATTCCCATACTACTCCCACAGAGCAGCTTCATTACAGTTTCTTGGAACCTGCCTGACTATAGCTTGGATAACCATGAGAAGACAAGTGGTCCTCAGTTCCTCACTATAGCTAAACTCATTATCTTTCTTTCTTGCTCTGCCTCTTAAAAAGGTACTACCAGTGGATTTAAGGTTGATTGAAAGAAATCAAAGGAGATTAATAATCCTATAATGTGTGACTCTATTCGAGGTGTGCTTAGGAAATGCAGGGAAGAAGCGTCCCTGTGGAAGGCAAGGCTGCCGAAAAAAGACTCTGAGATAGCAGAGAAATGGTGTAATCTTTTGTTTCTGGCAATGTAAACCATATTTCAAAACTCTGTAATGCTCCTCAACACTAGGCTTTCAGAGCCACTTGATAATACAAAACCTGGTGGGGATCCTCTCCCCACGTCGAATTATCAAAAAAAAAAAAATTCCTATAATGCAAGCCATAATCAGCCTCATTCCCTACAATCCCCTTTGGAGGGGAATAAATGAACAAGCTAAGGTATTTCGGTATGGCATCAAAGGACCAAAGCCATGACAATGGCATTGGTTAGTTTCTTATTGCAGAGGTAAATAAACACTAAATAAGGAACCAGACCTGAAGACACCCAGAAACATTCATTCATATATCAGTGAGGCACCGGACCGGCGCTGCGTGAAGCAGTTGGGAGTGAGTGAGCGTGAGATGGAGGGAGAGAGTTGACAAGCTCAGCGCGTGAAGAAATTACCTGGCAATGGCGGGCGGCTGCCCGGTGGAATCCGGACGGGGAGGGACGCCGGAGCCCGGACGGTGAAGTCAACGAGACAGCGCCCGAGCGCCGCACCCCGCTCTCCTCATCCTCCATCGATTAGCTTTGGCCTGACATTCACACGGCCGGCGGCGCGGCACGGCGACCTCCGGCAGGCGGCACGCTTTTGGTTGGGCTTGGCATGTGAGGCCCATGTCCTCGCGGAGAAACATACACAGGGTGGGTGGAGTCATGGGCCTGGGCCAATTCCTGCCCGACAGGTTGTTCAGCGCGGGCCGTGGACCACGATGATGGTGTAAGAGAATTACAATTCTCAGACACTTCATTTGCTTAATAAAAAAAGCAACTCAGACACTTCAGCTCTGAATGAAACCGAAACCTTAGAGATAGGATAATAGTATTGTATTGCTTTGCTAGCTCAAACAAGTTCCTATCCTAATGAATAAACAAGGGTTTATTTCTGTTAAAATAGAAATGACCAAAAACTAAGCTATCACTAAGAACCAAAAAACTCTATCGACAATGACAACAACAACGATCTCTGTACTGCAATTTCTATTCTATCTGCAGACGAGACAGCAAGTGCACCACACAATCACAGCGGTATAATCCACGATCCTTTGGCAGTAAATTCCACACCGTCTCTGCACCCATTCGTCGCTCTCTGCTGATGTCGGTTAAACTATCGCTGAGAGGTCATTAACTCTATCGACCATGACAAGCTTAACGGGTCGTCATTAACAATAATACCCATCTCTGTACTGCCAACTAATTCTATTCTATTACCCCTCAAAAAAAAAAAAAAAAAAACTAATTCTATTCTATTTGCAGATGAGACAGCAAGTACGTGCAGCACAACACACCACAGACGCATCATTCATCTGGCAGTAAAATCCACACCGGCTCTGCATCCATTCGTCGTCTCGATCTCCTGCAAATTAAAATTCCTCTCCTGCATCTCTCCTGCAAATTGAAAACCAAGCCACCCAACCATCCCAATCTCCTTCTCCTTCATTCGCCCTCCTCGCTCCTGGTACCTTGTTCTTGCGTGCGTTGACTTGGCTGCTCTCTCTCTGCTCCTCTCCTGATTCTCTTCTGTGGAGACTGAAGACTGAAGAGCGGCCGGCCAATGGAGGAGGAGAGCATCACATCTCCATTGCTGCATCAGGAGGAGAAGGTGTACCACCAGGATGCCCGGCTGTGCCAACGACCGGAGGAAGGAGCTCCAGGAAGGCCTGCCGTACAAGGAGTTCTTGTATGTCTGGATCATCTGCCTCGTCACTGGTATGGAGTTTCTAAACTTGGTGTTGTATGAAAGCTTCTGTTTTTATGCGCCCTGATCAGATATTCAGATCATCAGATGTACCATAGTCCATATAAGAGCGGCATCACCGGTAGTACCAGTACACTATAGTACAGTAATAGCTAAAAGGCCTCTACTCTGCTTCCATAAAGTCAGGAGTAATTTCCTGTACATGCACAGTGATATGTAGATTAATTTTTCAACATGTGGATCACCCATTATTGGCAGATATTGAAATGCAAGCATTATTGGCAGCCTTGTATATTTTATAATTCTTAACATGTACCTAACTGTTTCCTTTTTCACACATATATAATTTCATATTTAATACTTCATATCCCCCTGCTTATAATTTGCCAGCTTTACCGGTGTCATCATTATTCCCCTTCTTGTATTTTTATGGTACGTATGTATTCATGTCCTCTTACTCTAATAACTAAAGATTTTTTTTTGTTACTCAGCAATAATTGCTAACTATAATATTATATAGAACTTGTTTTTTAAAAGATTATTCAATCCATTCATCTTTTAATCATACATAAGGTGCACATATTTGAAACATTTTTGGCTAACAAGTTTATCACTTACTAGATAAGAGACTTGCATGTTGCAAAAAGAACAGAAGACATTGGGTTCTATGCTGGATTTGTGGGTTAGTCCTTGTAATTGTCTTTTCTCATTTTGGGGGCGGTTCTTTGCAGTGTTCTGAAAATTTTATGGATATTTTTCAGGTGCTTCATTTATGCTTGGTAGATGCTTGACTTCAACTGTTTGGGGAATAGTAGCAGATCGATTTGGGAGGAAGCCAGTTGCTATACTTGGCGTTTTCTCCGTGTTAGTAAAAGAAATTATTGCTTCTACCACTATTCATTAAAAGTGATCTTCTAACTTAAGTCTTGTTATATTCAGGGTCATATTCAATACTTTGTTTGGGCTTAGTACTAGTTATTGGATGGCAATAGCTACAAGATTTCTACTTGGTGCTTTAAATGGTCTGCTTGGGCCAATTAAGGTATTGTGAATTGGGATTTTTGTTTCATGGGAGATGTATTGAACAATTAATATACTTATTAATGCGTAAATTTCACAGGCTTATTCTATCGAAGTTTGCAGACCTGAACATGAAGCATTGGGAATATCACTTGTAAACAAAAAGACTACTCTGATGAAATCTCAACTTTTCTTGTTCTATTTGTATTTTGTTATTCTAAAGTTCACTCCATGTAACTCTAGGTTGGCACTGCTTGGGGTATTGGTCTGATCATTGGGCCTGCTATAGGAGGCTACCTTGCACTGGTACAGTAGACATCCAATAATTTTAGGCTGTCAACTGGAAATGCATTATGACCTAGTTATATCATGACAGCCTGCAGAAAAATTTCCAAACCTATTTTCACCTGAATCATTCTTTGGGAGGTACTCTTTCTTTGGTTAATACTTTATTATATTGTATAACATATTTGATTTCTAGAATACTTACATTCAATAGAAACTTAACAGGTTCCCGTATTTTCTGCCATGCTTATGCACCTCACTCTTGGCTACTGTTGTTCTTGTGATCTGCATATGGATGCCGGTACGTGAGATTGCATTAGTTAGAAATATTAACTTTGTAATTAGAAATATACTTAATGAATTAGGCTATTTACTGACCTTTGTGCAGCTTACTGATCAATATGAAATAGGCTATTTACTGACCTTAGTGCAGCTTAAGATCAATCTATAAGTTTTACATGAAGTACTGATGATCAATCTACAACTTGTACATGATGTTACAAAACAAACTTCTATTATAGTTGCAAATGATTTCATCTGATTACATCCATACCATTTACAATACAATGATCTATCAAGATTTCATACAAAAATCTAAACTATCTTAATAGACGATATATATATATGCCTCCTTTAACTTTCATAAGAGACACTATCAATTCGAATTAGCCCCCTTGTAAAATAGAAAGATGATACACTTTCTTCCCTAAACCTCGCATTATCAGCACAAGTTGCACTGGTTTCTTCCAATAAAATTGTAAACTGAAGTAAAGCCTGAACAATGAGGGGGAAATCACATTTTAAAATATTTCATTTGTACGATGTTGACCTTTCATCCCTCAAATTTATCCTTCCTCATTCTGTAGTAAATTATCTTGGGTGTATTTTAGGAGACATTACACAAGCACAAAGTTCACCAGAATGAAAGTAAAAATGATGAAGCTTTGGAGGCCCACCAGAGTGACTACAAAGAGAAGGATGAACAAATTCAAGTTTGGATGACAAGAAGAGTTTATTCAAGAATTGGCCCTTTTATGTCATCCTTAATTACATATTGTGTATTTTCCTTTCATGATATGGCTTATTCAGAGGTATTATTCTCGATATCAATTTCTTATTGTTTTCTAGTACTAAAATGTGATGGGTAATTATGCATTCACCAAATATGTGCTAAACTAACACGATACAGATAGAAATGGACTTAGTATAACAAAAATATAATGTGTTCATTTTCTTTGGGTTACAATCACTATGGAGTATGGATACCTGTATAGTTAAGTTCAAATGATTCTGCAATTAATTGAACTCTTGAACCTTTTTATGTATTTTGTCAAACATAGTATTTGATGTTTTCAACACTGATTTTTAAGTGGAACAATATGTATCAATTGCAGCTATAAGAAATGAGTTACCTAGATGTTAGTATAACACAAATTTTTTAGCCTATAGAATATACTACAAGGAATGATGCTTTTTACATGACGCCGAAAACTAGACTAGGCATAATAGTTGTATTGCCCTTGAAATGAAACGTCATAGATAGTATAATTCCGTGATGATTTCATAGAACATCACCAAAAACGTCACGTAAAAGCACCATTTCTTGTAGTGATATATGTCCTAAATCCTAATATGCAACACATGTCATCACGACCCAAAACCTTATCTCAAAAACTTGTAGCCACAAGAAAAATGACTTGGTAGTGTCCAATGATAAATATACTACACTAATGCTAGAAACACATGTAATAAGCAAACCTTAGATATTGTCAGTAGCAAGAGTATTGATATCATTTGAAGTCAACTTCAGGTTTTCTCATTATGGACTGAAAGTGATAAGAAGTATGGTGGCCTCAGTTTATCATCTCAGGCTGTAGGTCAGGTGCTTTCAGTTACAGGTAACATTTCTTTTTAGTACTTTCACCAGCCTTGCTAGTGTAATGTATGTACTTGCCATTTTGTCAGACTTAAGTTACTACTAGGAAATAATAGACCTCAACATTTTTAGCCTACCCCGCTGGGCCAGGCCCATACCGAGGCCCGCCTAGGCAGCAGTGACCGAACCCAAAACAATGCAGGCCCAAAACACTAAAAGACAACAAGCAACCCGTGCCCGACCCACAACCCAGCCCAACAGATCAGTGGGACATTATTGGACATGATTTTCACGGCTTGTCATTATATCGATATAAAGTGGGAAATAAATTAAAAGTTTTGCTTTTGTAAAAAAATTAAAAGTTTTGACCCAAAAGCTAAACAGAGTATTCAAAAGCCTTCCTTGAGTGTAGCTGTCGTTTTTCTTTCCTCTGTCATTTTCATCTTACTTTTTTCTATTTATTTATTTATAAATTTGTATTAATACTAACAAATGGCAGTATTTTGGCCCTTGCATTCCAGGTGTCAGTCTTCTTATATATCAATTGACTGTATATCCTCATACTAATAAAATCCTTGGACCTATCAAGACTTCTCGAGTTGCAGCTGTGAGTAAAAACAGCTAGTGTTCAACTGCAGATATAATGCTCTGTGTTTTGGCTGCATTTCATAAGCTATGCCTGATCTTGCAGATTCTGTGCATACTTATTCTCTTTGGCTATCCCTATATGACATATCTGTCAGGAATTGGACTATCGATCATTTTGAATATTGCATCGATCCTGAAAATTAATCTTGCTGTGAGTATTTCTCTTTTTTTCCATCACCTTGACAGATTCCATATAACTTTCATGTTTATAATTTCATCCATGATATGTTGTATCAGTCTACCATCATTTCGAGCAGTTTCATCCTTCAGAATAATGCTGTGGTATGTTCCCCATAAGTTAAGATAAATTCAGCACCAATCTATAAATGACTGGTGCAAGCATGTAGCTGACTCATGAACGGCCAATTACATATTAACAGCGTCAAGACCAAAGAGGAGCTGCAAATGGACTGTCCATCACAGTAATGTCCCTATTCAAGGCAATTGCTCCTGCAGTTGCAGGCACTGTGTGAGTATACTTAGTTACTAACCACTTTTTGTGAGAATAATGGGTTTGTAGCACCAAATCCCTACTTCCATGTTAACTCATATAGCATGACTTATTAACTACCTAAAAATGCAGGTTTTCTTGGGCACAAACACGGCAGCATGCTTTCTTCTTTCCAGGTCATTTTTTCTTAATCTTTTTTCCCACATTTTATTATTGCATCTGAATTAGGAATTTTTGTAGGCACGGGGCATATTTGGCAAAATTCACTTCTTAGCTACTTGAACTATTTGAGTTTCCATGTACTAGAATGAATGCAAGGTTTTAATGTAGTGTAAACTTTCGTCTTATTCCATACAAACAGGTGATCAGATGGTGTTCTTTCTTCTGAATGTCATTGAGTTCCTTGGACTTATCTTCACATTCAAACCTTTCATGGCCGCACCAGAGTCCAGAGCAGCATGATAGGAGTTAGGTTTTCTCTGTTTTATTTTAGTTACAGGAACATTGGATCATTCAAATCGATGGTGGGTCATAGCATTCATAGACAAGGCTGAATGCATTAGTCATGAATGAAAAGATAGAACCGACTGCTCTGTATATTTATAGCCGTATATTTGTGTTGAAGAACATTTTATATATCAAACGAATGATGAGACAGAGGAATTCATTGGACATATATAGCTGAAAGTCGATGACGATGACTGTAGCGTTGTAGCAAATCACACAATAGAGAACTCGGAATACGACAGATAGGCCGCCTCAATCCCCTGTCGTCGGTCCGTGATCCGTGGCAGGAAATTCCACACCGTCTCTGCATCCATTCGTCGCTCCTGCAAAATAAAAATTCCTTTGGCTCCAGCTTTCTAGCTCATCCATGACGACGACGTAACATAACACGTGACCATATACCAAGCAATCTCCTCCACCATTCGCCCCCTTCGGGTGAGGATAGTGCTCTTGCGTGCGTTGACTTGGCAGCTCTGTTTCTCTCTTATTCCGCCTGCGAGTGAGGAGCTCGTTAGCCTCGTGACCCGTGAGAGGCCAGCGGTCCAGGAGGATTTACACGTCTGTTGCCAACAGTGGAGGAGGAGAGCATCACATCGCCATTGCTGCATCAAGAGGAGAAGGTGTACCACCCGGGGTGCCCGGGCTGTGCCAACGACCGGAGGAAGGAGCTCCAGGTGGGGCTGCCGTACAAGGAGCTCTTGTATGTCTGGTTCATCTGTCTCGCCACTTGTAAGCAGTTTTCTGTCCTCCCTGCTGCATCTTCATGTCTTCTCTTGGAGTTGGGTATTCTATGAGATAAAGCTTTTGGTTTTCTGCGGACAGTAGGCTAGCATGCTCATAGTCCGGACAATAATCCAGAACCTCATATTTGAATCTCAGTGGCCATTTTCTCGTCACCAAAATATCAATATTCACAATAAAAAAATATATTTTAGGAGATAACCCAGTTGCCTCCTTTTTATGCATAGAGACGCACAAGCAGCACCTACATTAATAATAAAAGGGAACTCACCTAATTATGTGGATAATAAATATGCACACGTATCCATCGGCTGAAGGTGTAAGGACATGGGACAAGAATAAAAAGTAGAATATGGTTTCTGATACAAATAAACAGGACACAAAGAAAATATCATGGAAATAGTCCGCACATTACTGATGTAAAATTGTCTTCTATATTTTCGGTAAGACTTCGGAAACTGATGGAAGGAACCCAACAAATATGCTCCCAACATTTTTAGCCACTTGGAAAACTCATTGATTTATCAATTGCTTCTTTTGAGAACTATTGGATACGCTCTTAGTGTACAAATTAAATTAGATGAATATAGCCATAAGCACATATTGATCTAGCTAGAAGCATTATTGATAACTTTGTATTTTTTGTCGATTCCGGCTAGATTGGGCCGGAATTGCACTAGTACAGAATGATTTTGGGTGACGGGCCAATTTGATTTTGCGTGGTGGGCATTTGGGCTCGTCACCCCAAGAAAGGTCACGGTTAATCATGGATTAACCGTGACGGGCTTCAAGTGCCCGCCACGGTTAATTGATTAACCATGGCGGGCGAAGTTACAATGCCCGCCACGGCTCAGTTTTGAAAAAAAAAAAAAAGAAAAACCCCGGGCCCGGCCGAGCCCATCCACGGGCCCGCCGAGCCCATCCAGCGGCAGCAGCGCCGCCGCCACCGCCGGATCCCCGTGACCTGCCTGGACCCGCCGCCGGATCTCGTGGGCTCGCTGGGACCCGCCACGGATCCCGTGGCCCCCGGATCCGCCGCCGTGGACCTCGCCGCCCGTAAAGTGCAATCAAGCTCTAAGTGGGTTTTGGCGTTGATGACCACCGAATTAGGGGACTAATGAGTTTTACGAAGATGACATGCAGGGGATTAAAATATGGAGTTGATGAACAGGTCCAAAAGTACCAAATAAGCTAGATGGTGGTGTTTCCGGCTCAAGGCGTTTAAATTATTTTATATTTCGAATCTTGAGTTTAGGAAATGTCGTACTATTAAGAGGGATCCTAGGATTCTCGGGCACTGTGGACCAAGTGCTCTAAACATCAAATCCGGACACAACACTCGGCTCCAAACCCGACCGGCCAAAGCATTTCCACTTGCTTCTCACCTTTTGTTGCCAGTTGGCGCGCGGGGCAGCAGCGCCTACGCGGCAAGATGCCAAGGCGTGTCGCGGCGGTGCCACACTTAAATCCTACCGTTGGGTCCGTGGGGTATAAATACCCATTCTACCCCTCCCACAACGGTTACCGGCTCTGGTCCATCTTCTTCCTCGAAAGCGTAACAGCCAAAGACTCGCCTCTTGCTCTCTCTCTCACCTCCATTGAAGTTCTTTGAGCTCCCCACTCAATCCCTCACTTCCCACCCACGGATTTTTAAGGGAAAAGGCAGCAAACTTTGATTGGAGGCCGGATCTACTACTTCCCCACTCAAAAGACCATTTGGTTCACGTTTGGCCGGAACCCTAGGGTTCTTTACTCTTGGAGCTTGCTCCTAGACGGCTAGGGCGTCGCCCTTGAGCTTGCCCCCTTCGTGTGGCAGCCTTGAGAGGTTTGTAACCTCACTCTACAAAGACAATACATTATCCCACATCTCTAGGGTTAACTCCCTAGACTTGTGAACGAGGAAAAAAGCAAGCCGGTGGGCAAGCTAAGCCTTGTGTGGCAACCTCAACAACGTGGACGTAGCCCATACCGGTGGCGCGGTGAACCACGGGTCAAATCCTTGTCTCACTTGTTCTCCCTTTACTTTGTCGCATATTTGACTTGTGAGAAAGGGCTTGACCCGATCTACTTGGTTGCTGGGTTTCTGCCAGCCTTGGCTAGCTTTCTGTGGTATATTTGTGTGCAGGAACAAGTGGGAACCTTGAGTACCAAACTCCACTGTGGATTTACTTTTGGGAGTGCTCGTTCGCTGATATACGGCAGCCGCCGCTACCACGCGGGCAAAGCGTCGCGCCGCCTCGGCCGAGAGAAGTGTCTCGTCTCGTTGGTCCGTTCACGGGGTAAAGTCTGCCGCTGACTTGACGGGCAGTGCCGCGCCCTCTTGTGTACCGACGCCTACGTAAGTTTTAACAGTCAATTTTGGGGTTAAGCCTATTCACCCCCTCTAGGCTTCCATCGATCCTACAAGTGGTATCAGAGCTAGGATATTTTCGTATACGCTTCACCGCGTGAAGTATGGAGGCACCGGAGGGATCGAACAAAGGAGGCAAGTCCACCGTCCCCGTGGAGGAGGTGGAGGCCAGCAGATGCGAGCTTTCTCTGCAGACGGCCAAGTGAGAGCACCATCAAGGGTGATGCCACCGATGTCGAGAGAAAGACCGGAAGAATAGCAAGGCGAAACGCTAGAAGGCAAGAGCGAGTAAAGAAAAGACTAGAAGAGCAAGCTAGTGTCAAGCTTGCCGAGAAGCTTCAAAGAAAAGATCAAAGAAAAATGATTCAGGTGAGGCAAGAGCCGCTAGGAGGGCAGCAAGAGAGAAGAAAAGGCAAGAAGAAGAGGCGGAGTCAAGTGAGCTATCAAGTAGCTCCGACGATGGAGATGATGATGATATCTCCTACAACAAGAAGAAGAAGAAGGAAAGCAAGAAGGATGAGGGCAGCGTCAACAACAACAAGTTCGCCGCCATATCCTTTAATTATTCTTCTTACTTGACTAACCGCGATAAGAAGTCTTTCATCAATGTACCGCGGGAAAGTTGCCCCCGCTTCGATGGGACCAACTATGCCAAGTGGAAGCACTTGATGAGAGCCTATCTTAGCGCCCTTCACCCCGGTCTTTGGGAGGTTGTGTGCAAAGTGGATTTCAGCCACCGGTGAACCCCAAGGAGCCGATTTAACGAAGAGCTAGCAGCTGCCCACATCAACGGTCAAGCCACAAGCATCCTCCTTAGTGCTCTAGAAGGCAATGAGTACAATAGGGTGATGAATGTCAATGAAGCAAAGAAGATTTGGGACACTCTAGTACTTGCACATGAAGGAGTAGACAAAGTAAGAAAGGCCAAGATTGACTTGTTGAAGGCCAAGCTCAACCGGTTTGTGATCCTTGATGGAGAAGGGGCCCAAGAAATGTTTGACCGGTTGATGGTGCTAGTTGGCAAGATTAGAGGATTTGGAGATGAGGATCTAGATGACCACACCGTTGTCAAGATCATGCTTGAGGCATACACACCTAGAAATGACATAGTGGTCACCTTGATTCGAGACAAGAAGAAGTTTGAGCAGTTCACTCCAAATGATGTACTTGGAAGGCTGCTCACATATGACATGCAAAGAGAGGAAGCAAATGAGAGAAGAAAGCTTGGAGAGTTGCAAGCCAAGCTTGAGGGCATCAAGATCAAGGATGTGGCTCTCAAGGCAACCAAGACAAGCAAGCCAAGCTCCTCCAACAAGATCAAGGGCAGCAAGCAAGCATCAACAAGTCTAGACAAAGAAATGAAGAAGATGCAAGAAAATATTGATGCAACCTCTTCCTCAAGTGATGATGAAGATGATGGGGCTGATTACAAGAAGATTGATGACATGGCCCTATTCATGAAGAAGTATGGGAAGGGGATGAAAGCAAATGGCTACAAGATGGTGCAACGAAGATTCCCAAACAAGAAAAAGAGAACATGCTTCAATTGTGGCAGCACCGAGCATTTTGTTGCCGATTGTCCTTATGAGAACAAGAACAACAAATACAAGAAGGTGTTGACGGTCATTAACGACATATTTTTAACGTCAACATTCTACCAATTAGGGGTTGAAACTATACCTTGCTACACACATATACATTTATTACTGACATAATTCCACTTGGAGTGCCAAAATACTATTGTGCAGATCTATATAAGAAACAAGTGGAAAAATGCACCAAAAGGCGCCTCCCTGGAAAGCGCATTCCTGAAGAATATCAAGCCCAAGGGAGAAATGGACAAAACACGCAGAACTGGGCCGAGCGCACACCGCCACACAACTTTTCAGGCCCAAAGACGCCAGCCTGCCAAAGCCCAGCCCGAACGGGGCCCAGCAGGGTGCGCGCGCACCCCAAAGTGCGGCCGCACCCCTGCCGGGGCGGTTCGGGCCCAACTTTGGCGAGGCGGTTTGTTACCTTCCAAAACTGGTGAAACCGACGTGGGATCGTCGGTTTGGCGTACATGGAAGGTACTCCTAGGTCGGTTTTGGCTCCTACCATGTGGGGAGGGACATTTTCCAATGAGCCCCCTCTCCTCTACCTATAAAAGGAGGCCATCTCCCACCATTGTAACACACACCACACAATGTAGCCTCTCTCTTCTTCTTCTTCTCCTTCCTCTTCTTCTTTTTTTTTTCTCCTTCTTCTTCTTCTTCTTCTTCTTTCTTTCTTCTTCTTCTTTCTTCTTAGTTTGTACTTAGGAGGAGTTTGGCAAGAATAATAAAAGAGAGCAAGACATTCTGGAGCTATGCGGTATGAGCAATTTAGAGTTCTTTATTTTGTTCTTGTTCTCTACTTATCAATATAGTCATGTTCTTGAATTAGAGCAAAGTTCTTGTGATATAATCTTGGTTGATGAACTAGTCTATAGTTTTGATATCATGATCTTGTCTTATAGAACTTCGTGCTTAGTCTATCATACATACATATTTAGACCAAAGAGCTAGATCGATATGTTGAGTTCTACCTAGAGTTAGCCTTGGTTGATGTTGGGTTCTTGGGATTGATAGTCGTTCGGGGCGGGCGGGTAGAAGGACCCCCGGGGACGGGTAAGCCTTGTTAACACGCCCAGTGATAATCACTAGTGTAGACGTGGTGTCCGGGCTAGGGGTTGCCTATCTTTTGCGGTGCATCCCACGGTTGAGGGGGTAGGCGGCTTGGTCGTGACAAGCCTTGTCCGTCCCTTTGAAATCCCCCACGCTCGGGCCGTCGTCAGAGCTAATTGCCGGGGACATCGTCCCTTGGGCGTGGGCGGTGCCCGAAGTAATTCGGCAGAGACCTTGGCTTTCTTGAATTAGAATCTCTAACAGCTTGAACATGTGTGTATCGCTATCTTGACGTGACTATCTAGGATATGCCTACTCCATATTAGATTTATTCTTTTTATTCATTCTTTTATCTTTATCCTTGAGATTGGCTCGAGTGTGTGTGTCAAGTTATCCTATTACCTATCTTGTTTTTACCCCTATTATGAGCATTGGTCTATTATACATTCAGTGTCATCTTGACCATGTCCGAATTAGAGACTTTTACACCATGCCTTCCTTTGGGAAAATATAAATAACGATACCCTCGAATACTTCCGAGTGAAATGCTACAATGATAGATCCGTGCGCGCGGATGAATATCTTCTTTGGCAAGATCTATCCCGTTGACGTTCCCATTCGGATCACCGACATGGTGGTTTAACTTGGGAATGTCACGCGCATTTGCGGCGCCGTTATTAGAGATGGGTTCTAAACCTGTTTCTAGTGATTACGCTTAAGAAATGCAACAAGCATTTCGGCGCCGTTGCGTGGGGAAGGCATTGGTTAAAGGGATGATCTATTAGGACATGTTCCCGATAATATGCATGTGTAGTGATCTTTGTTCATCTTAGGCTTATCTAAAAGAAAAAAACTTTTTATATATATAAAAAAACTCTTATAAAAAAGAAAAAATTATAAATAAAAAGCAAGGACATGTTATCAAGTTAGTATGCACCTTCGGGTATTCTTGTCGCTAACCATTTCAAGGTGGAGGGCACGCGACGCTTGAAAACATGTGGGCTACATTAAGAAAACTTTGATGCTCTTGGGCGGAGGAACACACTCAAAAAGGAGACCTCGAATTTGCACATTTGACTTTTTTACGAAAGTCCAAGTGTGTGAGGGAAGATGGTGAGAATATCAAGTTCCAAGTGCACCAAGGGGATTATAAAAAAAAAAGAGAGCTCGAAAGTGAAAAGAAAAAAAAAAAAAAAAAAAAAAAAAAAAGAGGAAAAATATATGAAAAAAAAAAGAGAGAGAGATGAAAAAGAGATTAGCCTCTCCTTGCTATAAAAAAAAAAAAAAAGAGAAGTTGAAAAAAAAAAAGATATATATAAAAAAAAAAAAAAAAATAATAATAAGAGGAGAGAGGAGCAGGTTAGGCCTACATGGTCAAAGTGAAACAATGAAGACATGGCTCCACCCCCGCATTGCTTCCATAAGCAAGAAGGGATCTTTCTCTCCCAAGACCTTTGTTGCACTCGAGTGAGTTCGGCATGACTCCCCCTTGCCCGGCCAGGAAGTCATAACCAAACCAAGATCATCATGCCACCGACACAAAGAACTCTATCCTCAAGTTGTTTCGGTCAAGTACACTCAGGTACAATAAAAGAAAAAAAAAAAAGTAAAGAAAAAAAAAGAAGATAAAGGAAAGGGGGAACATCCTCCTTTACACCTTTGTGACCACTAAGGCCCATGGTCCATATACACTACATGTGTGTATCACCTAAGCCTTGTGACCCGCCCCGAGATGGATTATCAAGCTACCACCGCAGAGTCTCAACGTTCTTTCCTTCATGCGCCGGATGGTACACACACAAAGGTAATAATTCACCAATTCTTTTTACTCATACTTATCTCCATATATATATATATAAAATAATAATATTTCATCATGGAGATAAAACAAGGCTAGACTTACATTGCATTTTTATCTTAGCCTTGTTTGAGTATCAAAAGTTTGGTGAAGTTTTTTTTCTGTCCTCCCTTTATAATAAATTTCGAATAAAATTTTTTTGATAAATAAATAAATAAATAAAACAACACAAATTTTGCTCTTTTTGCTCCTTCCCCGCATATGTTTCACAATTTGGTAATTGCAAAGGATGGTAAGTCCCCCATGAGTCTACCATATACTAACCATGCAGAAAAGACCAAAAGCACGGGATACAACCCCGATCCGATGAGCATTGAGCTAGCTTGGGGAGGACCTTACTAAGGTAATGAGAAACCTACACTCTCATCCTCGGTCCATTACCTTCCAAAAAAAAAAAAAAAAAAGTGTTTTATAAAATATTTTATTTCAAAAGAAACCAAAAATATTTACTACACAAAAATCTATAAATAAATATTTTCAAAAAAAAAAAAAATAGGGTATATTTCAAAAAAAAAAAAAAATAGGGCATATTTCAAAAAAAAAAATGGGGTATATTTCAAAAAAAAAAAAAATGGGGTATATTTCAATAATAAAAAAATGGGGTATATTTCAAAAAAAAAAATTATTATATATGTTTTATAAAAATACTTTATTATCAAAATTAACAAAAATATTTATTACATAAAATCTATAAAAAAAAAATTTAAAATTACACTTTCTTTTACCTTTCAAAGTCTTCATCTTCATTGGATGAATCTTATTGCTCTTTCATGCATCCTTTTTCTATATTGGCATGTTTTGATTTGGAAGATTTGGTTACTCGAAAGTGATCATACTTCCATAGGTGTTTTTGAATTAAGCATGGTGCTTAGGTCAAAAAGTCTACCCTAATCGATTAGACATGGAGTCGAGTTTGATTATTGAATCGAGCTGCTAGTGTAGAATTTGTCGACTATATGGACTAACCCTTGCGTGAATTTATCAACATCATGAGGGTAAGTCCGAGAGATGACAATGGAGATCGAAGTTGTTTGGTGAACCAAAAAAAAAATAAAAAAAAAATTAATAATAAAAAAATAATAACAAAATAAATAAAAATAAAACCTTTGAAACTCCAAGAATGGTTGTCCCGCTCTTTCAAGATCATCACAAGACAAGCTTGGGGGAGTCTCCCGCACGCTCAAAAGATGATGTTGATCAAAGATCCATTCATAGCGTTTACAAGCTAGCAACATTCATAAACCGAGGGTAAGTCAAAAAGCTAGCTTGGGGAGGACTCCCCACAAAGGTAACTCGTATCTCACATTCTATTCAGCTTATTTTATTAATATGAATGATGAGGTATGAGAATAATAAAATAATAATAAAAAGGAGGGGAAGAAGAAAGAGAGAGAGAGGAGAGTTATTCCACTTCATATATATGTGTTGTAGAAATGTTTAGTTCTACCCTCGTTGAAATGATGAATAGTTGCTCGTCTTATGTTTTGCCTCGTGCCTAGTTTATAATTCGAATTTCTCTAAAGTTTGGGTTTAGTGGCTAAGTCTAAAAACTCATCCCGAAAAACCCGATTCATGTGGGTTGCATAGGCTCTATCTAGTCTAAGTTGTTGCCAAGTATGATATGGTACAAATAGATTTGCTATGATTTCATCCAAAAAAAGAGAAACTTGACATCCGGGAATCTAATTTGAAAGAAAAAGAGAAAAGATATGGGCTATGCTAAAAAAAAAGAGAGAGAAAAAAATAAAATAAAAAAAATAGAGATGAAAAAGGACATGTGTCCGAGGGCGAGTAGAGCCCACATCTAAAAAAAAAAAAAAAAAAAAGAAAGAGAGAGGAAATAAAAGACAAAAGTCTAGGGCGAGCAGAGCCCACCTCTCCAAACAAAAAATATATAGCAATAAAGCCCATACTTTCTCAAAAAAAAAACAAAATAAAACTTAAATAAATAAATCCCGGATGAGAAAGTTGATCAAAAGGATGAGTGAAAAGTATTTTACTTTATAGCCGTTCTATCCGCAACCGCCCAAGGCTTGAGAAAAGCTAAAAAGCCCCGCAACGATGAAAGGTAATAAAGGGTGAGCAAAGACATGCCATTTTATTCAAACTATAGTAGAAAATCTTATTATAACCCCGGCACTTGAAAAAAAGAATCGCATAGTAGCAACTCCCCGATCAACAACCAAGTACTTATCTTTTTGCTCGAGGACGTGCAAAGGGTAAGTTGGGGAGTTTGTTGACGGTCATTAACGACATATTTTTTAACGCCAACATTCTACCAATTAGGGGTTGAAACTATACCTTGCTACACACATATACATTTATTACTGACATAATTCCACTTGGAGTGCCAAAATACTATTGTGCAGATCTATATAAGAAACAAGTGGAAAATGCACCAAAAGGCGCCTCCCCTGAAAGCGCATTCTCGAAGAATATCAAGCCCAAGGGAGAAATGGACAAAACACGAGAACGGGGCCGAGCGCACACCGCCACACAACTTTTTCAGGCCCAAAGACGCCACCGCCAAAGCCCAAAGCCTAACGGGCCCAAAGAAGGTGCGCGCAAGACCCCAAAGTGCGGCCGCACCCGGGCCGGGCGGTTCGGGCCCAACTTTGGCGAGGCGGTTTGTTACCTTCCAAAATCGGTGAAACCGACGTGGATCGCCGGTTTGGCGTACATGGAAGGTACTCCTAGGTCGGTTTTGGCTCCTACCATGTGGGGAGGGACATTTTCCAATGAGCCCCTCTCCTCTACCTATAAAAAGGAGGCCATCTCCCACCATTGTAACACACACCACACAATGTAGCCTCTCTCTTCTTCTTCTTCTTCTCCTTCCTCTTCTTCTTTTTCTCCTTCTTCTTCTTCTTCTTCTTTTTCTTCTTCTTCTTCTTTTCTTCTTAGTTTGTACTTAGGAGGAGTTTGGCAAGAATAATAAAAGAGAGCAAGACATTCCGAGCTATGCGGTATGAGCAATTTAGAGTTCTTCATTTTGTTCTTGTTCTCTACTTATCAATATAGTCATGTTCTTGAATTAGAGCAAAGTTCTTGTGATATAATCTTGGTTGATGAACTAGTCTATAGTTTTGATATCATGATCTTGTCTTATAGAACTTCGTGCTTAGTCTATCATACATACATATTTAGACCAAAGAGCTAGATCGATATGTTGAGTTCTACCTAGAGTTAGCCTTGGTTGATGTTGGGTTGCGGGATTGATAGTCGCTCCTTCGGGCGGCGCTCTAGTAGAAGGACCCCGGGGACTCCGTAAGCCTTGTTAACACGAAAGTGATAATCACTAGTGTAGACGTGGTGTCCGGGCTAGGGGTTGCCTATCTTTTGCGGTGCATCCCACGGTTGAGGGGGTAGGCGGCTTGGTCGTGACAAGCCTTGTCCGTCCCTTTAAAATCCCCTCACGCTCGGGCCGTGTCGTAGAGCTAATTGCTTGGGACACCGCCCTTGGGCGTGGGCCGGTGCCGAAAGTAATTCTAAGCAGACCTTGGCTTTCTTGAATTAGAATCTCTAACAGTTGAACATGTGTGTATCTCGCTATCTTGACGTGACTATCTAGGATATGCCTACTCCATATTAGATTTATTCTTTTATTCATTCTTTTATCTTTATCCTTGAGATTGGCTCGAGTGTGTGTGTGTCAAGTTATCCTATTACCTATCTTGTTTTTACCCCTATTATGAGCATTGGTCTATTATACATTCGTGTCATCTTGACCATGTCCGAATTAGAGACTTTTACACCATGCCTTCCTTTGGGAAAATATAAATAACGATACCCCTCGAATACTTCCGGGTGAAATGCTACAATGATAGATCCGCGCAAGGCTTGCGGATGAATATCTTCTTTGGCAAGATCTATCCCGTTGACGTTCCCATTCGATCACCGACATGGTGGTTTAACTTGGGAATGTCACGACGCATTTCTCGGGCGCCATTATTAGAGATGGGTTCTAAACCATTTTCTAGTGATTACGCTTTTAAGAAATGCAAATGTAAGGACAATGGCAAGGACAAGAAGCAAGACTACAAGAGAAAGGGAAGAAGCATGGGTGAAGCTCACATCGGCCTTGAGTGGGACTCAACAAAAGAGACAAGTGAAGAGGAAGTCCATGTTGCAACATTTGCTATGCAAGAGACCTCTACACCCAAGCTCTTCGACAA